>APFE030715526.1:0-71026 GCA_000404065.3 Pinus taeda | reverse complement strand
AGAGAAACAATGGCAAAAAAGAATCCTTACAAAGTTATGAATAAATACAAAAAAATCGTAACAATTTGGTAGGCCATATAACGAAAATTATGCATATAACTCAATGCTCTAATTAGTAGAAAAACAATGGTAGAAAAGAAATCCTTACAAATTCATGAATAAATACAAAAAATGCTTAACAGTTTGGTAGGCCATATAGCTACAATTATGCATACAAATAAATCTAAATCCTAGTATCTGGAGCAAGATGACATCATACATGAACACATAAATTTAAGTTGCAACCAACCATGGCTTATTCTCCATGCCAAAAAAAGGTATGAAAAGGTACAATTCTATAGCACAAGTCTTAGGCACCTATCGTTGCCTCAAGTTGGGAATAATCTTATGTTTTTTCCACTCGCATTTCTAACATTTCTCAAATGGCATGTGTGCCCCATACACTGTCACCTACCAACTCCCATTCAATAATCATTGTCCCCATGTGACATTCAACAATAGCTATTTTATTTCATATTTGAAGTTTTTGAACCAAAAAACTTAAGTCTCATTCAAAATGATGTTACAAGTCCAAGTTTGTTTAGAAACTTATGAAACAAAGGGTTTGTGATAAAACAATCCTTTTCAATGGAAACTAGACAAGCAACATTGAGCATAGTCTATTGAAATAGTTTATGGAATTAACATCATTTTTAAAAAAACAAGATTTACGTGATTTAATTGGCAATTAAAAATCCAAGACTTTCAGCTTCGACACATCAAAGCAAGAAAAAATAAATAGCATATCAAATCAATAGGAGTGAGGAAGAATGATCAATTAAGATGAAAATATACAAACATATTTGGATATGATGTGGACATGGTATATCTTTCGAAAAATACATTGTTTCCTCACCCTTTCTTCCAATTTTTTTGGATTGTATGGGGTATTATTGTATTTTTTATGCCATCACTTTTTGAGATTGTGTAATATATACAACATGTTACTCATTAAAAAATTTCAAGTGAAGGGTAATCAATATATTAAAATAATTACTTTGATTAGTAGAAAAAAAAAAAAAAAATCTTTACAAAAACATGAACAAATACAACAAATTCCTAAGACTTCGGTAGGCCATATAGCTACAATTATGCATACAAATAAATGCTCTGATTAATATTAAAAATATATATATATATATATATATGGAAGAAAAGAAATCCTTACAAAGTCATGAATAAATACAACAAATGCCTAAGTCTTTAGTAGGCCATATAGCTACAATTATGCATACAAATCAATCTAAATCCTAGTATCTCGAGAAAGATGGCATCACACATGAATGCATAAATTTAAGTCACAACAAACCTAGGCCTATTCACCATGCCAAAAAAAGGTACATCAACAAGTTCTCACAGGCCCCAAGATGGATTCAACTGCAATTTATTCACCTTGTCTTTGCTCTTTAAATGAATCATAGTAGTCTTTGATACATATCTTAAATTTTAATATCATTGACCTATCTTCACACAAGTAATCTTGTGTTGTGCAACAAGCAACTCCATCCCATTTGTTGTTACCTTCTCTGTTGTCTTCAGTCCAATCTCCATAGTCCATCCTACAAGAAGTTTTTATTGTTAGATTGGTAGGAAACCTCCTATGTCATTCTAGTGATTATGTGTGGATGAACATTTATAAAAGAAAATACGGGACAACAAAAAAGGCATAGTCATCCAAGTGATAACTTTGCACAATTGTATCATTATTTTGTAGAATGATTTCCATGAATCCTCTATAGGTGTCATTAATTATTGACGTATCAAGCTTTGGTGTCTTGTTCATTGGTCTATATGGTATATCAAGTTTGAAGACTCCAATTAGATTAAAATGATCATCCAGCTTGAGTGGAGTTGCAGGAGATGATAAGAGATCCCATTCAAAGTGCAATGTCATTTTCAATTTATTTTTCCATATTTAAAAGACCCTTCTTGTGTTATGGAATGAGCAACTCCATCCCATTTGTTGTAAGTTCCTCTCCTATATTCAATCAAATCTCCATAGTCTATCCTGCAAGAAGTGTTAGGAAAAGGGAATAAGCTCCAATTATCAGCAAGCATATCAACAAGCACTCTATTGTTTTCTATAATTATCATTTCCTATAAAAACACTCATTCACCTCATCATCACAACCAACATTCGAGACTTTAGTGCTTATCTATTCCACAATTTTTAAGATGGACTAATCTTTCATAACTGGTTGGAATATTCGGATCTGATGCACCGCTCTAAGACCATAGGTTCATCAAATACAAATTAAATCTAGAAAATATTAAAGGAATTGAAAGCTTAAAAAATTGATTCGTAAAAAAAATATCTTACTAAAGTAAAATATTTCAATGTTAATTATGTATATATTGAAAACTACATTTAAACAATGTGTGTGAATATGTATTCTACATAATCCAAGGGGATCTTCAAGGAATTCAATATATTTGTGCATTAAAAACTACAATAAATAATGTGTGTGTGTAATTAACATACATCATTCTTAAACACAAATATATGAAGTGGTGAGATAGACAAAATCTCTTGAAGTGATCTATTTTTCAAGTTTTGCACTCTAAAAATATGTCTGCACAAAAGATTTAATCCCTATAAGTCTTTGCTAAATCGTTGGTTAAAATGAATCTATACTAATGATCAATACAATATAGTAAATGTCCAAATACATATGCTTACCTTAAGGACATAAAGGAGACTTAAAGTTTGAACCATGTTGTAATGATACCTTCCTATTTCTTTATATAGGATATTGTTTGAACTTATATACCAATTCTAATTCATAATTAGCATGTATGATTGTTATTGTCCTTTTCTAAGGTAATGTTGCAATTCATGAATAATTTGTTGTGAGAAAAAAAGAGTTAATGCGAGAAAATAGAAAATAGAAAATATCAGTAACATATTAACATATTGAATAGTTTGCCTAACATTTCTTCCTAGAAAATTATCTTTTATAAGTTTCTAATTATAATATAAAAATAACATTGAAATATAATGTAAGAAAGCAAGGTTTATGACAAATTTGCATGTTGAATGCTAATAAGAGTTGTTTTACATTTTTATTAATTTATCCATTTTTTGTAGTTTGCTTAGGTTATTGTGAGTCCTCGGATGATTGTCAGACCTTACACATGGCTTCAATAGAATCTCTAAGTCATACTAAGCTATCAAAATGTCTAGGCATCACCATTAGCTCTTAAAATGACTCAATATTTTCACACAAAGTTTTAAACGAGTGACTTCTTTATAGTTGAGAGTGAGCCTCAAATATTTTTAAGACATATTCATAGTTTCTTGTAATGTGAACAACAAACTAAGAGAGCACTATGAGTGTGGGATTATATAATTTTTATAATGATTTTAATTATAATCAACCCAACATATATATTCATATTTGTTTTTTCTTATAAAAGACATTGTTTTTTATACAGAGAATATTTTATTTTTTATTTTAAAAGGTCACCATTCAACTTGATTTTGAAAAAATTAGACATCTCATCCATAAAAAAGTCAAAGGGGTAGCTCAATTGGTGATAGAAGTGACGTGAAATCCTACAAAAACTGAGAGATCCAAAGTTCAGGTTGCTAGATCTACCAAAGGTCTAAGAATTGTAGAGGGATGTTTAGGAATTGTAGAGGGATCCCAAGGTATTGCTTAATTCTCATCAGCCTATGACCCATCATTTCTAGTTCCCTCCCTGTTCCTGATTTTCCAATAGTCTATGCCCAAGAGGAACTCCATTTTCCAATAAAAATTTATTGCCCACATATACTAATTTGCACGTCTTACAATACAAATCTATTGCTTGCATGTTATTATTGTATAAATTTACCTTTTTTATTTTAAATTATAAATATTGTGACTAATATATAATTAATTTCTTTTAATTTTAAATGTTACTTTTAATTTTTCAGAAAAAAAAAAAATATATATATATATATATATATATATATATATAATTAATTTTAAAAGTGTTATTCTTATAAACCAAAACTCTAAGACCTTATTCCTAAAACTAAACTCTAAAATTAAATAATACTTTCTAAATTATAAATAATACTTACTCCAATTTAAATGACACCGTTGTGATTTTTTGTTTCGCCATTTTGAAAATTTCAATTCCACTCATTATATCTAAGAAATATTACAGGTTAAGATATTTAATATTTAATTATCAATAAATCTGAAAATAAAATAACTCTAAACATATTGAAAGAATAAAGAAATTTAATTCGTCCCTATCTAGTGTCACATTGCATCATAATTAAGTTCATGATTTTCACGATTTTCAGTTGCGTTCCAACGATCTAAAAGGAGTCACCTTATTTCCCCTCGACTTCTATCCATGGCATTATCTACCCAATGGTCTGACCTGCGATGATCACCCAGGTCTTTATCACCTTCTCTCCACCGATCTTGACGAATGTTAGCGTTCTCTCTTTCTTCATCTCACCGGTTCTCACAACATTCAGCTTCAACCAAGGCCGATCACCAAACATCTTTCCTCTTCTCTGTGTCAATGGTCTCATCAGCATTCCCAGAAACTTTAGCTATGAAATCACTTTGATTGCCATGTGTAGGACTACAATGAATAGGGGGATCCTACATTAACACTGCATGCATCACAAATTGATACAACAAATGGTCCTGCATTAACAACTGTATACACCACGAAGCTCATACAACAAATACATTTGAATAATGACCATATGGGGTTGTCTCTATGCATCAAAACTTTTAAATGCGAACTGCACTATAAAATCATTCCATTGATGAAAATTGATGATGCTGAGGAACTGTAGATAGTTTTTTCCTCCAAAACATTACTAGTGACTCTTATTGAAGTACGATATCTAAGAATAACTATTTAGAAAGATTGCAATTAAGTGTAAAAGGGCGTGATTATTCATGGATACTACTCGCACGAATGCTAAAATATATGGAAGGGTGATATTGCACAAAAGATGGTTGATAGCTCATAATGATTGATCGAAAATATATCTACACAAAGAATCTAGAAAGATACTTTAATTTCACAAACCCTATTAAATCGACTTACTAACTTTTTGAAGATTTTGACAAGTTCCATAATAAATTAAGGTGATTTGTCCAGAGAAGTTGACTTGGTGAAGGAAGATGTTCCATAAATTTTATCAAAGAATTTTCCAATCTGTGTGACAAAGCGCGATTGCTCTCGTGGTTTGAATCTGAAAAGAATTTTTTAGTCTGCGTGAAAAAGCACAATTGTTCTTGTGGTTTGAATCTAACAAAGATGCCTTTGGAAGATATGTAAATTTAAAAAACTGCTATTGGATAAATCCAAATTGAGAATGCAAATATCAATATAGAATGTGGTAGATTTCCATAAAAAATCAAGGTGAATATACAAGGGAGAAGGTCATACCCCTGTAGCTGTTGCGGATTTATTCTCACCAGGCTTTGGAAGCAGCCACAGTGGAGAGAAGTGAATGGAGCTTTCAGGCCCATGCAGATCTGCAAACATCTCAAAAGTAAATATATGTGCACAGCATTTTTAGAAATATCTCACAAACATGATAATGGCCTCAACCATAACCTTATCAAACTGGCACCTGGAGATCAAACTAAAAAGAAAAAAATTATTTTTCTATGTCCACTAGATGCTCGTCCCTCTCCCGTTGAGCACCTTTTATTTGTGAGCGGCTTTAGCCACCTCTCCCCTCCATCCCGCGAACATGCTCCGGGATATGCAGTAGAGGCAAGCAGTTTCGAATGGAGCGGAGAGAGATGATCCCCACCTTGCTCACCTCTGTATCATCGTGTTTTCTAACTTCCACACCTATATCATGGATCGAAAGCAACCCTATCCAATTCATTAGTCCAGCTAGCAAGCACAAAGCAGCTTCCCTTTCCTTGTTTCTTCCCACCCACCTGAAATAAATAAGCGGTGAGGTTCCCAACCTCAAAGTAATTGAATCTGTCCTACCCAACATAGAGAAACTTTATGAGTTGTAACACTTACTCAGGTAACCAATAGTGTTTTCTAACTTCCACACCTATATCATGGATCGAAAGCAACCCTATCCAATTCATTAGTCCAGCGAGCAAGCACAAAGCAGCTTCCCTTTCCTTGTTTCTTCCCACCCACCTGAAATAAATAAGCGGGGAGGTTCCCAACCTCAAAGTAATTGAATCTGTCCTACCCAACATAGAGAAACTTTATGAGTTGTAACACTTAGGTAACCAATAGTGTTTTCTAACTTCCACATCTTCCAATCATCTAAGATAGGATATAATGATCCAAAGTGATGACAGGTGAACTTGAAGGAAGTTCTTCCTAGAGGGTAACACCTTACAGTGTAATTATTGAAGTTCTATTCCCAAATAGATATGACCATCCATATAAATATATATCATTTAAAAAAAAATGATAAGATAATCTTTAAAAATTATTGTGATTAATAAATTTATATTAATTAGCTTAAAGGTTAGTTTAGTTGATTAAGTCCTTTAATTAAAGCATATTTATTATTGAAAAGTCTAGATTAAACTCTATAGTAGTGATTAGTTTTAATAAATCTTCTTAAAAAAATATTCACAAAAAAATAAATTTATATTGATTTATTAACTATAAAAAAAAATATAAATTATTTTTCCATATTTTTATAAATATACTTATTTTAATAATAAAATTGAAGCATTCGTAAATTTGTTATACATAGCCCACGGGGCTTTGGATTGACGGTGAATGGGTGCGCTGTTAAGGCACTCCTTGCGATAGGTCACTGGTTCAAATCCCCCATGGGTACTTAGGTTTTGACGGTGAATGGTTGCGCTGTTAAGGCACTCCTTGCGATAGGTCACCGGTTCAAATTCCCCATGGGTACTTAGGTTAGTCTTAACGTAGAAAAAAAAATAAAAATAAAAATAAAAAATAAAATTGTTATACATAATAAAATTTTAGAGGGGACTACATTTTTTAAATATAATTATTCAATAATGAAAATACATGACTTATAGTTATTCTTATAATAAAATGCAATAATGAAAATACATGGCTTATAATTATTCTTATAATAAAATGCAATAATGAAAAACATGACTTTGTGAGTTTGTGTGAGACAAATTCTTTAAAAAAAAAAAAATATCATTATTATTATAAATATGTTGCAGTGGCTACAACCACCCTCCAAAAATTTTTCCTTAGCTTCGTTTTGGAGCCTCCCTACCAACCTTTCACAGCAACATGTCTTGCCTACTCAAGTGCACAAGCTTCAGTGATTTTCTTGCAGAATGACAACCTGTATGTCAAAGCTTGTTTCATCCCCCTCACAGGCTATTTCTCCAGACTTGGTCCAGCTACAAGCTGAATAGGTCCCTCAAGAAATTATGCAATTCTAGAAGGCAACCATCCTCCCCTCTAGAAATTGAGCAATTTTGTCTGGCAGCCTATTGGGATCCAGAATTGCGCAAATCTTCCTGTCACTGTTCACTGAGAAAATTGCGCAATTCCTCCCAGCAAGGCTACTCAGCCTAGAAATTGTGCAATTTTGGGTAGCAGACAGCTGCTCTGCCCAGAAATTGCACAATCCCTCTGGGTAGCCAGCTCAACTCCCCCCAGAAATGTGCATTTTTTCCCCTCAACTGAGCAAACTGTTGCATTTGCAGTTAGGTTGACCGGTTCCCTCCAGGACCGATAAAAATTGATTTGCATGCATGGGCCGCTTCTCCCAAGGAAGCATGCAAAGGCATCCCTTTATTCAAGGGTCTATTTTTAGCAGCTGGAGGTTACATGCAAGGATCATTTCAGAAGCCTCTTGCCAAGTGTTATTTTTTCTAGATTTGTGGCATGCGCGTCACAACCTCGATTCTATCGAAACTCATCAACCGGACGTTGTAGAGCTCATTCCTCACATCGACCTTGCATCTCTGACATCCCACAATGCATCTAGGAGTCATTGGCACATTCACCTCAGTTGATTTGGGGTAATCCCACCTTTCATGTCTTGCATTGCATTTTATCGCTTTTTGTGTTTGTCTTTTTGTGAGTGTTATCTGCTTGATTTTAGTGAGCGTTTGTTATCAATTTGATGTATGTTAACTTGTAGAAGCATCATTTCATTTTTCGCTCACATCTCACTATTGCCGCATGCATGACACTGTTTTTCATGAACAGTTGTCGTTGTGACGACTCGCTTCGCACACATGCATGCTTTCCCATTTTATGAATCCTGCACTTGTTGTTTGCATGAATGATCATTCACTCTTGTTTGCACTCCTCTCACCATGCATTCAAACTTCTCATGTTTTCAGTCGCCTGTCAACTGAACTGGGTTGCCTTGGCCCAGATGTGCCTTACCTGGCTAGCACTGTGCATTTCCAGGGGCGACGGCTCTACATTCCCTCCAGAAATTATGCAAGTCTAGCCCAACACTGACCTCTAGGCTTTCATTGCACAATTCTTGGAGGCAGCATCCTACTGTTCCCAGAAACTACGCAATGCAATTTGCTGGTTGCATGTCACTGCTGACTGAAATTGCACATTTTGCAGTTTTAATCCTTAGCAGGTTAGGCTGGATTGTGCACTTCGCAGTTGCAACAGTGGTTCAGCCTTGTGACATCGCGGACTATGCCTTGCACAATTTTGGCAGTCAGTCTCCCGACCTCCCGGCGGAAATTGTGCAACCTTCATGATCAATCACACAAGTATGTTGCAAGTCAGTTCTCAAGTTCATTTTAGTTTTTGACTGACAGATTGCTTTCCATGAGTGTTTCCATGTCTCCAAGTGTCGTAGGTTTTCTTCTGCCTCTTAGCAGCATAGGTATAATGGTTTCCAAGAGAGCAGAGTCGAATACACCATTCAAAGCACACTTGGGGATGCAGTCAATCATGTGTTTATGAACTTTGACTACCCACGAAGACATCAAGTTGTTCATAGACAAGGACATCAAGATATGACGACAGTAGCATCACAACAAGAAACACCATCAACAACAATTGAAGGCATCATACTAGATGCAACGGATGGAAGAGGAAGGTTGTTGACAACATAAAGGCGGAACAAAGTTGTAAGCTCAAGCAGATCCACTTGTGATGAAAGAAACTTTGGAGATTCAGGCTATGAGGTGATGGCACGACATGAAGATCGTGCGAAGGCAAAGAATGGAACAGAGAAGAAGTTGCATGTGCTGAAGCAGCAACTCAAGGAAGAATAGGAGTTTCATAGATGAGAAAATGAGTTGCAATAGGAACAGGGTCAACAGGGGGCGCAACATGCATTCATGGATGAAACTGTGCCCATACAAGTTATAGATCCATCCCAGCAGCTAGCACAGAGCAAACAAGGTGAGTAGTTTTTTTTATTGCATGCAAGGGAATTCAATAACATGCATGTCATTGTGTACACACATGCGATCCCACCCATTTGGCACACTCACTGAGGTGAAGACAAGAAGCAAGTCCAACTTGAGCTGAACATGTATTTTGACAAATCGATGCGCACAACCACCAGCACATGCTTGGATATCAATGTAGACACTATGCATCAACATGTTTTTGGTCCGGCCACACCTAGGACAAACATGCACATGCTATCAAACGATTTGGGCAGAGGAGTTGTATCAATGTACCCAGATGCAACAAAGGCAAGAGTTCACTTCAACAAGATGTCACCATTGAGCACACGGACACCATCACAGACGAACAAGCTTGGCATCAGTTCGCCACCATCGACCATCACAAGGATGTCAAGATTTGGTCTCACCACAATGTTCTGAGTGTTAGTGATGTCTTGCATGGCTTGCTCAAGCCATTTTGTCTCACATGGGTACATGTGAATATTGTGTGTAATGTATTTTCAAGTGTTGATAGTGGATGTAATAGTCATAGAGTAGATGAAGAGCCATGAGGGTAGATGAACTGTCACAAAAGGGAATGTCAAGGGCCACACCACCTTTTACTATAAAAAGTCCCTCATAAACCATTGTAGAGGATTTTGGTCCACCAAGCTTCAATAGGAATATCTTACAGAAAGCTTGAACAGTATTGTAACGAGCCTTAACTTCTCCATTGCATAGAGCTAGTATATCTCTTTGGAGGAGCAGGTGGTTGTGGCTATAATGTTCTAATATCAGGGCTAGCGGGTGTACATGAATGTATTGTATGACTGGAACTTACACTTCTTAATATAATAAAGACAGCACGTTTTCATGCATACATTGTTATTGTAATTAGACTATTCTGGTTTCTTTAGCAATGTATGTTATTTAACTTACACATTTGTGTATGAACTATTTTGTATGCAACTGTATGAATCTTGTTGCAAATGTGTTGTTAGTTTAACCATCACTTTGGATTGCTCGCTATCTTGTTTTCCAGCTTGTGATGCATCTTTTCTTGTGTATTCCCTTCTAAGCTGAGTACTATTAAAGATTTCCAAGGGGCACACTCACTCGACTTTCTGCGTGTTAGAACTGTTCATGCACCTTCCTTGACTCACCGTAGTTGTCACACCCTTACTACTGACAGTGACATCTTACTTGCCTCTGTGTGAAACCACGGTCAAGGCGATATTAAACGACCCACTGTTGGGACTCCTACACCAAATGGTCTGAGGTCTAATTGGGACTTCTTACCAGGGAGATCCCCTGACATGTTGGCAGGTCCAACACCATCAACAAAATATTAAAACAAAAATTATATATATAATTTTAAATTTTTTAAATTTTAAATATTTTTTAAATTATCTAATATTTTGAATTTTCAAATATCTTTTAGTTATTTAATAATAATAATATAATAAATATTAAATTATAAACTAATTACTAAATTGATATTTAAATTTATGATTTTAAAAGAAAAACATATATTTTTAATCATTGCATATCATATTCTACAAAAAGATGGATGCTCTGCCTTGATTGCATGCTATTGTAATTGTGTCATTTTCAACTTCACATGCCTCTCCCAATTGAAAAATAGATGATGTACCATCATCAAACTCGTACATACATTGAATAAAATTGGTTATGGACATTCAAGTTCCATGTATTTTGCTTCAATGAATTTTCCTCCCATTTTTCCATAGTGTTCATCTTCCCTCTCAATATTACTCAGTCATGATCACTCTGGACATGACCATTTGAATCTGTGATTGTAAGCAATTTGGCTTTTTAGTTTGCTATTCCATTCCATCGACACTTTAGATAAGATTTCTAAGCACTTTAGGTTTATTTGTTGTTTATCTATCTATGAACAACATCTTTACTCTACATCTCTAGGAAAGAAATATTTGATTTATTATTATCAACATAATAATTTTGAAAAAAATTGTATATCTTTGTTATTAATGTAATTTTTCCAATAATAAGTCAATGACCACTATTATGTATATTTTTAGCTTGAATTATACTTTCCTAACTAAAAAGAAAATAAGCATTAATTTGATTGACATCTAGCCCTAATGATGAACCACACTTGTTGGTTCAAAACGTGTCAGCCAAAATTTTCTCTTAGGTGATTTCTACTGAAAGACTTTGCTTAAATCTTTTTACTATTTATTTAAAATGTGTTAAATATATTATAAAGTATTTTTTATGACAAATATTTTCACTTTCATTAAATTAACTATTTTTAATAATAATATTTTCTAATTTTAATTATTGTAAATATGTATATGAAATTTTATTATTTACTTAAAATAAAAATTCAAATGCATTGAATAATATTTCTTAATATTGATTTGCAATCCTCACATGAAATATGTTTTTGTCAATATTATTTTTATATGATATTTTATTTATAATATGTTGCCAATACCCATGGTTATAAATTGATACCAATAATAGTTAATATTCAAGCTATTTTATTAGAACCTACCATAAAGCAGGTAGGGACTATAGTATCATTTGCACTTTTTTATAAGTTCTTGCACAAAAATTAAAGCATTAAATTTAAGGTTTGAAACTCAATGTATTAGTCTAGAAATAAAAGCATTTAACTTAGGTTTGAAGCTAAATATTTTAGTATATTTTTTTCTTCAACCAAATAAATATTGACAACACATTATTTGTTAGTCAATGAAGAGTTATGAGGGCTTATTTCACCTCTTCCCGATGCCGAGAGGCAAATACCGTGCCAAAAGCTTAGTTGAAAAAATGATAACCTCAACAAATATTTTCATAATCAAGTTATGCTAGCATTAATCTAGCATTATTAGTTAACATTAAATTTTTGGTGTAAAGAGTAAAATTCTATATGGGCTTATATGGCCTCTTCCCATTGCTAAGAGGCAAATATTGTGCCAAAAGCTTAGTTGAAAAAATGATAATCTCAACAAATATTTTTCATAATCAAGTAATGCTAGCACTAATATAACATTATTGGTTAACATTAAATGTTTGGTGTAAAGAGTAAAATTCTATATGGTCCTAATGCGTAGCCACGTGTTCTCTTTGTGGCATTGTGTTGACATGTGGTGTTCTCTTTGTGGCTATGTGTTGTCATGTGTTGTCATTTGCATGTTAAACTCTGGAATAGGCTCTATAGGGTTTTAACAAAATTAAGTTTGGCTCACTCAAGATCCTTGAGTGGATCATTTTTCTTTCCATTCTGGAGCAACAAAGAACATGTGAACAATAGGTAAACAACCAGCATTTTTTTCTATAAGTTCTTTGATCGCACTGTATAGATATTGATTAAATATATAAACATATATGCGCTACAAAATGGTATAGAACCTCCTTGCTATTAAACTGAAGAAACCTTCTAAGCTCAATCTACATCCTCCTTTTCTCATGTTGATTGTCTTCTGCATGCGCAATATTCTTATTCTCTATCCATTCATTATTGTGCTCTTTTTCTTTTTCAACTTATTTATCTTTTCCTTTATATTTCTTATCTTTCCTTTGTTTCTCCCAAACATGTTGTCCTTCTTCTATTCACGTTGTAAGATTCATCCTTATATCCCCACCTACTAGAGCATGGCTAGACGTCATCCATTTTTTGCACTTCATTCGTTCATTTATGTGCATTTTATAGGCGATCTTTTACCATCACATAGACTGGTGCCAGATAATTGTTTGGCTATAAATGACCCTGATCTGAACTTAAACAGAAATGCAACAACTTATATATAAAATCATAAACATATAGACGTAGTAGAAAAACACTCCATTTCATTAATAGAAAAATATTGAACTATGCTTGCAAATAGAATGGAAATAAGATAGCTCGGGCAATGGTAGCTTATCTCTGAGAAGCGATGTGGCAGCTACATGCCTCTAAATTGTGTTACAATGAGGCTCAAGGACCTATTTATTATTGTAAAACATGAAAAAACCCTAAACAACCAAAACCCTAACCCCAGGAGATGTAACACCAAGAGTTTGTGGGCCCCATTGGGGTTAGTTGGGTAGCCAACTTCCTGGGGTTGTAACTTGGTATTATTATCTATGTTTGGCGCATGTGCTACCTTGTTGGAAAGGTCTCATCGAGTATTTCGGGTGTCCCGTACCCCAAAAAAATGTTGTTTAGGGGGTTAAAACTGCTCCAGAAGTTCAGGATCCGAAAAAAACTGCTAAAAATAGTAAATGTTGAAATGAACAAGGAAACAGATGAAATTGACTAGGGGGTCTAGGTGGAATATGTAGGTGGATACCAATATCTACCTGGATCATTCCTCCCCCCTTATTAAGCAATGGTCCCCATTGCATATAGAGCTTCCATGAGGTGATGAAATTTCTGTTGAACCTGGTCCCTCATGAACCACTTACTCTGGTGAAGAAGTTTCCCTGCTTTGACAACTCGATATAATTGTATCCTCTATTGGTGATTGTTCTTAATCTATGTTTCCATGATTTGATCAGCTATGGCATATTCCATGTAGTCTGGGTTGAGCTCTGTTGGTGTGAGTTTTTCTGCAATGTCAAATGTGTCCAACAATGGTGGAAAGTATGGCCGAAGGCGATCTACATTGAACATTGGGTGCATACCAAGGATTGGTGGAATGTTGAGCTCAAAGGCATTGTCACTGACAACCTTGGTGATGGTGGATGTGTTAGGATATTCTGACCCATAGGAAATAATTAAGTATAACTTGTTCTAATGTATATTTAAGTAAAGTGTGTTTTCTTTAGTATGTACTTTTTGTAACTTACAATTTGATAGTCACAATATGTTCTAGACATGAAGTGATCTGACGGTTCATTCTCTCCTCAGTATTATCGACACTTGATCTGTGGCTTAACATCCGATTGGTCCATGATCTCTATTTAAATAGCATGGATGGTTATTTGTTAGGTGACCATTCATGAGAGAATCTTATGTAAATTTTATTTCTTTTACATTGATAAATTGCCCGAAGTGGTTCCGTTGGCTCAGGTCGTGGACCATTTCCCTCTTTGAGGGTTTGAACCAGGTTAAGAATATTGTTGTACTAATCTGTGATCTCATTTTGGGAGGTGTTCTTTGGTGTTCTATCTAAGGAACTTACCATGTAAATTCCTACATGGTATCAGAGCTATTCGAGGGCTGCATCCATTGGTGATCCAAATCCGAAGCCGGCACAACTACATCCAACTTTTGATTCTTATATATACTATTTCTAACCACTTTCGTGTCATGAGGACTTCTCTATTGTGTTGAACATCTATTCAAGTGAGGAATCCCTTTCGTTTCATGCGAAAAGGTTTTTGGTAGCCCTAGCTACGTGACTTTTAAGATCTAGAGGTATACAGTCTTTATTTGCCGTTATAGTTTTTTATCTCTCTATTTATTTTGGTTTATAGTCATATATAATTTTGTTTATATTACCGGATCTATACCTTTCATTTATGTGTATACTCTTTGCCCCGTGACTCTATGATATCTGGGCAAACCAGAAACAGAAAGAAAGGATTTTTCTTATTATGCTTTTTTCTTCTGTGCCTTAGTGTGATCTCAGAAAATAAAAAACATTGAGGAAAATATTTATTTTTCGGCGAAATCCAACTTTAAGTCATAATGTTTGGATACATTTTCTTTTTCATTTGGCTTGTGTGGATTTTTTTGTTTTGCAGGCAAAAAGGGGTTTGTCAAGTAAACATGCATCTCAAAGCTTCAATGAGCAAAAAAAAAACACTCCTTTCCTCTTTTCCAAAAATTAATAACCTTTTAAAGTAGCCCATTTGGTCTAAGTTACTTTATGAGAATAGAGGTCTTTAGTTCAAGCATTTTTTTTTTGTTGAGTTACTTTTTCAAAAAGCACATGTAACTTATGTTTTAAAGTTACTTTATGTAAAAGTATTCTTACCCATTATAAAAAGTGAGTCACTTATAATTCTAAAGTCACTTTATCTTTTATTTAAGTTACAATTTAGTGGATAGTTCATAAAGTACTATTGTAAAAGTGACTCTCACTTATTTATAAAAGTGGGTCACATAAAGTAATTTTTTTTTTAAAGTGAGATAATTAGATTAAGTTTGGAAAGGGGGGAATTTTTTTCAAATATAACATTATCATACACTTCCAAACATTCAAGTGGTTCGTTGGCATCTTCTACATTTTTTCTTCAAAAAGCTATAACATCTTCATCTAGAAGTTGTTTTCAGAGCCACTTTTTTTAATTGGCCTAATTTTTTGAGATATTTCCACTGGAACACTTAGTTTCAGCATATACAGCTTCGGTTTTTTTAATGGAAAGTCCATTCCTAGTTATTCTTGACATCACCAACTACTTCCAATGGCTATCTTACATGGTGGATTTACTTAGAAGTAAAGGTCTTTATAGAATAGTCTCAGGTTAAGAGTATAAACCTAAAGATGAAGAAAAGCAAGCCAAATGGAAAAATAAGCAATATCAAGCACATGGGTTGATAGGGATGTCTATTTCCCAAGACCTTAGATTCCATATCATATAAATTGATACCCTCGATGAAGCAATGAAACAGTTCAATAAATATTTTGGAATTAAAAATGAAATTAGAGCCCATCAACTCGAAAATGAGTTGCTTATGTTGGACCCTAATAATTTTTCTTCCATTGAATATTTTTTGTCCAAGTTCAATACCCTTAGACTTCTCTTACAAGGTGTTAAGGTTAAGAAAGAAGATGGTAGCCTTATCTATTCCATTCTTTCTAAGTTAGGACCAGCATACTCTGTTTTTGTTTCCACCTTCCATTCCACTAGAAAAGTCTTTATTTCTCAAGGACAAGACTACAATTCCCCCTCTTTTGATGCCTTTTGTGATTCTTTAATAAAAGAGCAAGAAAAAATCTTACATCTTGGTCTTCTTAATACTAGAAACTCTTCTAATAAAACCTTAGCAGCTCAGCAGCAACCAAGTTCAAAGAATCTGAAGAAGCAGCATCCTAAAAGGAATGATCCTAAACCAAACAAGGGTCCTAAGCAATTTTAGTCTCACAATGAAAAATCAACTCAACAAAATGATAAGGCAACTAAAAACAAAGAGAAGAAGATTGATAGACAGTGCAACTTTGTAATCATGATGACCACTTATAATCTAAATTCTTTAAGAAGATGGAAGCCTTGGAAGAAAAAATGAAGAAGCATAACATCCATTTGGAGCACTCTTCAACTTCAACTTCATTTGCAGGAATAACACTTTTTTCATGTGGTTGTCAAACATCTCAGTCGAGTTATGTACTAAATGTATCTTCTTCTTCTCATTCTCATGAGTGACTCATTGATTCTAGAACTTCTTATCACATGGCCAAAAACAAAGCCATGTTTTCTTCTTTAAATGATTGTAACACCAAAAATATATATGTTGGTGATGATAGATCTCTTATTGTTGCAGGGTCTTGAACTATTCATCTAGACAATGGTAAATTTAATGATGTATTATGTGTTCCTACCTTATCTTGCAACATTTTATCTATATATCAGATAACTCATTCAAGTGAAGATAAAGCTGTTGAATTTTCCCCTTGTGATGTTGTATTTAAGGATCTAAGAGATCCTAGACAGATTTTAGCTACTAGTATTGCTGATTATTCTGCAAGGTTGTATACTTTTAACAACTTTGGGTCATCAACTCTTCCCTCAGTATTCGTTGCTCATAATGATGAAGTGAGCAAACTTTGGCATGAGTGATTTGGTCACTTAAACTATCGCTCCCTTAAAAATCTATGTAAACAAAATATGGTGACAGGTCTTCCTATGGTATCTTGCAGAGATGGTGTTTGTTCGAGATGTGTACTTGGAAACATCATCGAGATAGTTTTGAAAAACATGCCTCTTGACATGCCTGAACCCCTTTAAATATTGTGCATAGTGATTTATGTGGTCCACTTCCAGTTGTTTCATTCTCTGGCTACAAGTATTTCTTAACTTTCATTGATGATTTCTCCAGACGCACATGGGTATACTTCTTAAAACTTAAGAGTGAAGTATTTAACATGTTCTTGGCCTTTAAGGCCTTTGTTGAGAAACAATCTGGACATCAAATTCTTAAGCTAAGATCTAATAATGGCGGGAATATGTTAACAACAAAATTCATCAACTTTTTCACTGAGCATGGAATTCAATTGCAACATATGGTTCCATATACTCCATAGCAAAATGGTGTAGCTAAAAGGAAAAATCGCACCTTAAAGGAAATAGGTAATTGTATGTTTCAATCTAAAGGACTTAGTCTTAATTTTTGGGCAAAAGCAATTAACTATGCAAATTACATAGTAAATCACACTCCTACTAAGGTTTTAAAGATATCACTCCAAAAGAAGTAGGGAGCTAAATTAAACCAACTGTAGGTCACTTCCGTGTTTTTGGAAGTGAAGCATGAGCCCATATTCCAAATGAAAAACATAAATCCTTAGAACCTAAGAGTGAAAAATGTATTTTTGTTGGATATTCTGAAGATGTCAAAGGATATATACTTCTTCAACCAAAATCCAAAAATTTTATCATTAGAAGAGATGTAAAGTTTGTTGAAAATATATCAGCCTACAAGCCTAGTTCGGTAGATATGCCACCTCTCTCTGTCTCTTCTACTTCTGAAAATATTCCTTCTTCAGATGATGACAGTGAGGATGAAAATCCTCCCCCACCTTCTCGGTATCCTCCTTCAACTCTTCAGCTTCCAAAATGGGTCTGCACTACTCAGGATGCAATAGGTGCTCTTGCAGGTGATCCTACAGATCAATGTCATACACATTCTTAGTTCGATAGAGCCTCTTCTTTACTGGCTCAAGCTTCAAAAAATTGTGATTCTGACACCTTTGTAGAAGCTTGAGGCCATCCAGATTGGGGCATAGCTATGAATGAAGAATACCATTCACTATTGGTAAATGATACACGGTACCTTGTTCCTCTTCCAAAGGGATGAAAACTTGTTAGTTGCAAATGAGTTTACAGAACCAACTTTGGACCAGATGGAAAAATTGATAAGCATAAATCTTGTCTTGTTGCTAAGGGTTTTTCACAAGTTGAAGGCATTGACTATACTGAAACCTTGTCCTTTGTTGCCAAAATGAACTCTATCCACCTTGTTCTTTTCCTTACTACCTCTTTTAAATGGGAAGTCCATCAGATGGATGTTAAATTTTCCTTCTTACATGGGGAATTGCATGAAGAACTATATATGGAACAACCTCCTGGCTTTATACAAACAGACTCTAGACATGTATGTCAGCTTAAGAAATCCCTTTATGGTCTCAAGCAAGCACCTCATGCTTGGCATGCCAAAATAAATAGCTTTCTTTTATATACTGACTTTTCTAGGTGTCATTTTGACAATACTGTCTACACCAAGAAAGTGGTAAGTTTCTTATCATTTGTGTCCTTTATGTTGATGATCTTATCCTTACTGGTAGTGATCCCAACCTTATATACCATGAGAAGTCCAACCTTCAAAAGCAGTTTGAAATGATAGACTTAAGACACTTCCATTATTTTCTTGGTATTCAAGTCTTGCAATCCAAAGAAGGTATTTCCCTTTCCTAGTCCAAGTATGCATGTGATCTTCTATGTCACTTTCACATTGAAGACTGTAAGCCAACCCCTTCTCCTTTTCAATCTGGAGCCAAATTTTCAGTCACTTGTACATCCCCTGAAATTGATGCTACCTTAGACCTTCAGCTTGTTGGAAAACTTATGTATCTGACCCATACCCATCCCGACCTTTCCTTTTTTGTTGGCCTTGTTGCTCGATTTATGCAAAACCCACATGAAAGTCATTGGAAAGAAACTAAAATAATACTTTGTTATGTTCGAGGTATGATTTAGTTTAGGATTCATTACAGTACATCAGCATCTCCTCTATTGGTTGGTTTCACTGATTCTGATTGGGCTGGTGACCCTAATGATCAGAAGTCTACTGCAGGTTATGTCTTCACTCTTGGTTCTAGAACTATTACATGGGCTTGAAAGGAACAAAGTGTCATTCCTCTTTTGTTCAGCAAAAGCAGAGTATCATGGTGTCATTGAAGCTAGTAAGGAAGCCATGTGGCTTTGTCAGATCCTATTAAAGTTTGATTTTCAGCAACTGCATGCAACTACACTTTGGTCTGATAATCAAAGTTCCATTCAACTATGAAAAGATCTAGTCCAACATCAGCGCAACAAACACATCAAACTACACATGCACTTCATCAGAAAGCTCATTCATGACCATGTTCTTGAAGTGCAATAGTGTTCAATCAATGATCAAGTTGTGGACATCTTTATAAAGGCTCTCACAGAGACGAAATTTACTAAACTTTGATTTATGGTCAGATTTCAATAAGTTGTCACTAAGGGGGGATAGGATCTAATGTGTCCTTCCTTGTCCTATTGTGTCATATTTATACATCCTTCAATCATATCCCAAGTTGTTCTTAAGGTGTTATGTTAAGATATTCCGACACATAGGAAATAATTAAGTATAACTTGGTCTAGTGTATAGTTAGGTAAAGTATGTTTCTTTAGTAAGTACTTTGTGTAACTTACAATATGATGGTCATGATATGTTCTAGACATGAAGTGATCTGAAGGTTCATTCTCTCCTTGGTATTACCAACACCTGATCTGTGACTTAACACCCGATTGGTCCATGATCTCTTTTTAGAGAGAATGGAGGGTCATTTGTTAAGTGATCGTTCATGAGAGAATCTTATGTAAATTTTCTTTCTTTTACATTAATAAATTTCCTGAAGTGGCCACGTTGGCTCATGTTGTGGATTGTTTCCATCTTTGAGGGTTTTAACTATGTCAAGAATACTGGTGTACTGATCTATGATTTGTTTGTGTTCAATGTCCTTTGGTGTTCTATCTAAGGAACTTACCCTATAAATTCCTACAGTATAGCCCATATCGGAGCGGGTGAAACTTGCGATGGGGTCCAGCTAGGCACTCCTTCTACAAATGTAGCCAAACTTTGTCACCCACCTGGAACTTGTGCGGCACTCGATGTTGATCATGGCACTGCTTGTACTTAGCATTGGCTCTGGCAAATATATCATCGACCTATTGGAATATGTGTTGAATTCGCTCAATGAAGTTGTTAACCCTTTCAGCTTCAAACTGAACATGAGCTGAACCTATCGGAGTGGGTGCAAATGGTATGGCCACATCAATGGGGCAAAATGGCTGAACTCCCAGCCCTACCTGAAAGGGGTTTTGGCTTTTTGAGTTGTGGAGATATTTGTTGTAGCTATGTTGGACATAGGGGAGATTTTCTTCCCATGTGCACAGATGCTTTGAGTTGTACACGTAGAAAATTTGTAGGATCATCCTATTGACAACCTCTGTTTGGCCATCATTTTGGGGATGGAAAGTCATGGACTTAGTAAGTTTTTTATCCAACATCGACCAGAGACTTGACCAAAATGCACTCAGTAATATGTTTTCCCGGTCTAAGACAATGGACTGTGGGATCCCAAAGTGTACCCACACTCACTCAAAGAAGAGCTTAGGAGTGGCATCTATTGTGATACTCTTCTTTTAGGCCATGATGATGGTCATCTTAAAGAATCTGTTAATGACCACGATAATTTAATCGTTGTCATCCTTAGTAGAAGGAAGGCCCGACATGTAATACATGGAGACAAATTCCCAAGTCCGGCGAGGAGTAGGTAGAGGAGTATACAAGCCTTGCTTCTTGATGGCTACTTTGGCAATGGCATAGGAAATGCAGTATCTAATGTACTTCCCAACATGCTAACGAAGTTTTAGCCAATAAAAATATTTCTGCAATACCGCCATTGTTTTCTATATTCCAAAATTTCTAGCAACCTGACTGCAATGCACCTTCCAAATCATCTTGGCACGCTCACTTGAAGGACCACAAATTTGTCTTAGGTGGAATAACAGTTCATCCTTAAGGTGAATATTTGGAACTTGCTTCCCTTCTAGGAGTGTCTAGTATATGTTGTTGAATTCTAGATCATGCTTGTAAAGATGTGGCCACCCTGATGTCTCATGCCCACAGGAGTCAAGCACAGTAATCAACGCCATGATCGGTGGTCAGCTGAGGAAATTAGTGACATTGTTGGTGCTTCCCTTCTTATACTTAATGTTCAAATGGAAGTGTTTCAGATAGGTGGACCATTTCTGATGGCGATCATTCTGCAACTTCCCTTGTGTTTGTATGAACTGTAGAGGTCGATGGTCTGTGTGGATGACCGTTTCCTTCCCCATAATGTAATGCTTCCACTGACGGAAGGTTTGCGCAAGGGAATACATTTCTTTGTCGTAAGTGGGGTACTTTCAAAATGTGTCTAAAAGTGTCTCACTATGGTAAGCCATTGGATGCCTATGCTGAGTAAGAACTGCACCAATAGCATAGTTGGAGGCATATATCTCAATTTCAAATGGTTGTTGCAGATCTGGTAATGCGAGCACTAGTGCATAATAGAGGTGATTCTTCAAATCAGAGAATGCTTTTTGTTGGGTTTCCAACCAAAAATATTTTTCTTTCACTCCGCCCTTGGTGACTTGACTTAAAGGCCAAGTGATAAGAGAGAACCCCAACATGAACCTATGATAGAAATTGGTAAGACCCAAAAAGATGTGGAGCTCTGTTAGAGTGGTTGGGGTAGGCCAATCCTAAATTACTTGTATCTTGGATGGGTCCACGTGTACAACCTCCTCATCAATGATGCATCCTAGATATTGAACCTGGGTCAGGCCAAAGGTGCATTTCTCCAAGTTATCACAGAACTTGTTGTCGTGGGGTTTGAAGGACCTATCGAATATGGTGGAGGTGCTCTTCCCAACTCTAGCTAAAGATCAAGATGTTGTCTAAATACAACATCATAAATGCATTGGTGAAGGGTTGCAATATGTCATCCATCAGTCTCATGACGGTTAAAGGGGTGTTTGCCAATCTGAATGGCATGACCAACCATTCGAAAAGGCCCTTCTTAGATTTGAAGGCAGACTTCCACAAATCAGAGGGTTCGATAAGTACCTTATGATAACCTAACTTCAAGTCAATCTTGCTGAAATATTTGGTCCCTTTGATTTATTCCAGAAGGTCATCAATCCATGGGATTGAGTGCCTATTCCCTCTCATTCAATAGCTCCACCACTGCCAAGTCATGTTGAGGATCATGCTCGCACACTTGTTCATCCTTCACACTCCCCCAACATCACTCCACTCAATTTTCGTGTAGATTTGGTTGTGAGTCCTTCGATTTCTCATATGAATTATTTTCTTCGACCTCCATATTCACACTTAGGTGTTCCTCTAGATGATGTTGTATTATGTTCGTCCATTTCAGACTCTTCACATGTTGTGAACAAGGAACAACCCACTGACGAAGTTGGTGTTGCACAACCGAAATGCACTGTCATTCATGAAGAGTATGAGTGGGAGCTTGAGCATCAACACTTGGCAAAGTATGACTCCCTTCTATCCGAACCCCCTCTATTCTTTCCTAACCTCTTTGGTAAACCTGCAATCCATGATTTTGCATATGTGTATTCATGCACGGATGCACCCATTATTGAACACTCGCAGGACACACCAGATGTTAGTCCATCATTCGACAATGGAGAGGATAAGTTACTTGTTGAAACTTCACTTGATCCTTCGTATGTATTTTCCAGAAACACAGAGGATGAGTTTCTTCACTTTTCATCTACCCCTCTATTCAATTCATCTGATCATGAGGATGCCAAAGAATTCATTGATTTTTCTGATCGTGGCAATCGTGATCCATTTGCTTCCATTTTTTATCATGATCATGAATCTACCACAGTTGATATTTTGAAGCCATTGGTTTATGATGATCTACCTGATGATGAAGTTGAGACACCCATGACTATTGAGACACTTCAGCACAATCTAATAGTTATGTCAGTCCCTCACTGTCTTGGGGGTAGTCTTGCTTCCAATCATGAAATTGTTCAATCACCCAAGGCTCCTCATTGCTCATCTATATGCATTGAAGAACCATCTCACACATAGATCACACCTCCTCCATTCGAACTACATGATCCCATTGCTCATGCATTGGAGGAGTATTACATTACAAGGACTTGTTCACGAGGCAAGTTATCTTTGTTTCTTTCATTTTCTTACATGTCATAGTCAAGAGTATGCTTTTGTTTCAAGGCTACACATAGTGTCACACAGCACCATGAGAAGTCCACGGACTATCCATCATGCACATGCACTCACTCATGTCCCATGGGCACTTTGAAACACAAAGTGTGGTTATCTTCATTTTTACATATTTCTTGCTTGTTGGTTTGCACCACTAGGTTACTCGCAGACCAAGCCTTCACCAGCATTGGTCTACCAATGTGTCAGTGGCTGCATTTGGAGTATCACTTCATGTGATAAGGCCCATGCACCATTAGTGTAGGAGTAGGAGTAGTGTTTGCTTTTAGTTGTTTGCTTATATGCTTTGCTTACTTGTTTGTTTGTTTGCTTGTGTGCTTACTTGCTTTGCTTTCACTTTCGTTTCTGCCTTTGCTTTGCTTTGACATTTTTCAGTTTGCTTGTTTCATTCGTAGGATAGTTTTGCATGAAACCATGTATGACTCTTGAAACAATATGGGTAAAGTACAAGAGGGTTTGTACAGCTATTATTGCTTGGTTATCTGCCATCTTACCTCTATGTGATGAGCTTTTTACTTTTAGTCCATGATATGTCGAAGGAAAATACGTACTGTTCAAAGCGAACCTTGGTGAAAACACAATGCTTGCGTGCTAACTAGTGTCACCTTCTCTAGTTTGTTATTTTTGGGTTAACCCTTGTCAACTCAATCAAGTAGAGTAAGGTGAGGGGAAAAACCTCAATAGGCATGTCAGATATATAATAAACTACTTCTCTACTGGAACAACCTCTTTTATGCTCAATAAGTTGGGATACCTCTTCCGCCTCTGAAATGAATAAGTGTTATGCACAGTGAAAATGAAAATGAAAAAATGAAAAGTAAAAAAAATCAAAATGAAAAATAAATAAGGCAAAAGAAGAGAAAGGCTTCATGTGCAGGGAGGTGATGCAAGTAACTCCGTCGGGGTACTGACCAAGTTCACTGGCAGTGGAGCCATGCTTATGTTCCTATGTGACTCCACTAGGGTACTGTCTAGGCTTGCTGGCAGTGGAGCAACCCCAGATATTAAACTAAGACTCTGATGGCTATACTTCTTGTGCACCTATATATCCCTCAACCTTAATTGAAACAATTATGTTTCCTTGGCTTGGAATGTGTGTCAATCAACCAAGGTCTTGGAAGATGCTACATCTTACAATCAAGTTAGTGCGAAATCAATATGAGCTAAGAACTGAACAATACTTCTAGAGGTGTTAGGCTTGCTTTTCATGAACAAGGTTTATGCAGAGAGTTAGAGTTCTACCAATCTGTTGCCAAGTGTTGTAGTAGCTCCAACCACCCTCCAAAAGTTTTCCTTAGCTTGTTTTGGAGCCTCCCTACCAACCTTACACTGCACTTTGTCTTGCTTCGTCAAGTACTCAAGCTTCAGTGTTTTCCTTGCACAAAGGTAGCTTATCGATCACAGTTGATCCATTCTCCTCACAGGTTTCTCACCTGGACTTGGTCCAACTGCAGGCTTAGCAACTTCCCCTTAAAAATTGTACATTTCTAGATGGAAACTAGCCTTCCCTCCAGGAATTGTGCAATACTCTCTGACAACCTGATGGGCTCCAGGATTGTGCAATCTTGCCAGCCAACCCTCCCAGCAGGATTTGCACAAATTTTCCCAACAGTAAGTTGTTCAGTCCAGGATTTGCACAAATCTAGGTAGTAGTCAACTACTCTACCCAAAAATTGCACAAACCTCCTAGGAATTCAGCCCAACTCCCACCCTGGAATGCGCATTTTTCCCAAGCAGTTGAGAACTTGCATGCATGGACAGTCTGGTTGACCAGTTCCACCCAGGACTGAGGAAACTTGACTTACATGCATGCATGACTTGGTCTTCCTAGAATAGCAAGAGACAACATGAAAAATTTATCCCATGATTCAGGGAGCTATTTTTGACAGCCAGGGGTTACATGCAAAGTTGTTTTAGAAGTTTCCCTCTAAGTGTCATTTTTTCCTAGATTTGTGGCATGCGCATCATGAGACCAAATGTATTTACTCGATACATCAAAGATCATTCATTCACATCGATCTTGGATCTCTACATCCCATAGCACATCTAGGTCTCTTTGACACATCCAGCTCAGCTATTCACGGGTAAGTGGCCTCAACTTGTCTTTTTCAGCATTTCTGTCGTTTTTTGTGTATTCACTTGTGTGAGTATTGTTTGCTTGATTTCTTTGAATGCCTACTTTCATTTACATGTATTCTAGCTTTTTATAGCTTCATTTCATTTTTCGTTGCTATCTCACCATTGTCACATGCATGAAATTGTTTTGCATGGACGTTCGCCCGACTAGCGAATGACCTCACCCACATGCATGTGGATATATTTTATGAATCTTTCATTCATGTTTTTCAAGCACTGTCAATCACTTCTTCTATAACTTAGTGTTAGCATGCATTTATTGTCTTATTTGCTTTCAGTTTCTTGTCAGTAAGTCAGGCCAACTTTGGCTTTGGCTCTGCCTTCACCAAAGCTGCATTGCGCAATCTAGGGAATGAATGCTCACCTTCCGTCCAGAAAATGCACATTCTTGACCAGCACTAGCCTCCATGACTGTTTTATGCATTTTTGGAGGACAGTGGCTACTTGGCCCATGAAATTTTGCAAATATGTCCCTGGGCTAATAGTCCTTCCGAGCTAGAATTTCCCATTACGCAATCCCAGCAGCCAGTTACCTGACTGGATTGTGCATTTTGTTGATCTAGCATCCAGTCCTACCTCCCAGACAGCCAAGACTACCTTTTGCGTAGTTTTGGTAGCCATTCACTCAACCTCCTAGTAAAATTTGCGCAATCCTACTCATTAATTCCCTAGGTATGTGTTGTGTCATTCCCCAAATTTGCTTTGTTTTCACGGACATATTTCTTGCCATGCATGCTACTTGTTTCTAGGTATTTCAGGTGTTCATCTGTCTCAATGGCTTCTAATAGAATAGGATCATAGAACATTGATGGAGTTGCTGCTGGAGCAGCAGTTGGCCAGGTGTCCTCTAGTCCGTCGATCTATGAAGATATGAAGTTGTATCTAGACAAGGACATCAAATTGAAGTGGTAAGAGGTTAATGAAGCATTCGCAGGCACCTTTAGGGAAGACCTTGAAGACCGTCAAGTGTACATGAACATTCGCAAGTCTGTCTTGTACTGGATTGCATGCAGATACCTCACGTTCCCATGCGTGGACATGATTCACTATATCGTCTCTCACACTGACCCTAAGACTATGACCTTGAGTAATTTCAATGGGACGAAACTTTCAACCTTCTGGGCACAAGATTACAATGAGATGTATCAGATGGCCAAATCCATGACCATCATGACCCCTCCATTTAGCTTGCCCAACAACAGAGCTCACTCTAGATACATTCTGAAGGATTGGGTAAAGGAGCTAGCTCGCTTCAAGATGACACCCACCCAGATCTACAAGATAAAGATATTGAGGAAGGATTACCAATACTTGGTCATATTTGCATGTCGACTGAGTGGCCAAGAAAACACTGAAACCATTCCTCAGAGTTGGATGATTGCATTGGACCAACTGGCTAGAGAAGGAAGACCATGCAACTGGTCTAGCATACTGGCTCACCAGATAAAGGAACAAGTCACAAAGGCTCAACAATCACCCGATGGTATGCATGCAGATATTTATATGTTCTCTTACATTCTAGATACAGTATGTGCCTGACATGAGTTCCTGGGCTTGGAGTGGGCATGGTCATTAGTGGAGACTGTTGTGAACACCTATTTCAAGATGTTGTCTGAATGCAGCTTCAGAGGAGTGATCATATAGTTGTCCGATCATTTTTTCACCCCAGTGTATAGGTTGATATTCGAAGAGGATCCACCCTGCATGTCAAAGGAAGTGATGAAGGCATTTCTAGGCATTGCAGATTGGTATGCCCCACCGTTCAGCATGTTCATCCGAGTGTTCAGTGCAGAGAAGTCTCCACATGTTCTCCTAAAGTTCACCTTGGACGTCCTTTTCATGCAAGAAGTAGCATACCACATCTCAGGAGGATTGACAACTAGACTGTAGCACAAGAAGAAGGTACCTTGGCCCTCTCTTCGATTGTGGATTGGGTTATATGAGATCTAAAGTATCAAGTAAGTGGATTTCGAAGCAAAATAGATGAGGAAGTTTCCTTTTGACCTCCAGAGCTTCAACCCATATGACCCACATTGCATTGTGAAGGATCACTACGCAAGATTTCAGTTCACCTGGATCCATGGGGCATGTCATTGGACCAAGGAGGACTCATGGAGGTACTGCTACAATTTCTCTAGACCCAATGAGCAGGTCAGCTTCATCGTAGAGTGGTTAGCAAAGCAACATGAAGCAGCATCACGGAGAGCACCAACAGTAGCAACAACAATAGCAATAGAGGTAGCAGAGCCAAGAATACCTATGAGTGACAAAGGGAAGAGGAATATTGTTGACCACATGGAGGAGGAGAAAAGTTGCAAGTTTTGACCAGATACAATTGTAGAACAAACAACTATGGCTATTCAGGCAAAGAGGCAGTAGTGCAACAAGCGAATCGTGCGAAGGTAGAGGGATAAGAAGAGAATGGAAGAAGCAAAGAGGGAGCTGCATGAGCTAAGGGAGAAACTCTGGAAAGAACAAGAGCTGCGCCAATAGGAGAAGGAAGCACAACAGCAACAAATTCAACAAGGGGAACATCACATCTAGACAAATGAAGTAGCACCCCTACAAGTAGTTGATTCATATGAATAACTAACATCAATCAAGCAGGGTGAACCATGAGAAGGGAAAGACTTTGCTCATGAGATAAAACAGGCACTTAAACAGTTGGATGCAGACATGGAGTAGCAAGAGTTGGAATAGGACATCGACCTCATGCCTCACCACAAAGAGGCCGACTCACCCACTTCATTTCATCCTGATGATGAGAAAGTATCGAATGACCAAGCAGGCACTAAGATCCTTGGTGGTCAACCGGAAGTAGAGATGCAAAACACCTCCTTTGATGAATCTCATCATGGAGTTGTCCAGTCTCAGAGAGTACCAACTCCAGAGGCCAAAACATCCCCTGCGCAAGTTGAACAACAAGTGATCGTGACTAATGTGCACAAGAATCCAACTGCTTTCATTGATACCCTGTGCAAGTTGAAGAATAAGTGATCGTGACTGATGTGCACAAGAATCCAACTGCTTTCACTGATACAACTAGAGTCTATGCCAAAGCCACTAGCTCAAGTGTTCATTTCCTCAAAGCTAAGAATGAGCGAAGGGAGAAGGAACTATAGGTGGCCAAGCGAGGAGACTAGGTGACAATTTCCACTCAATCTGAAGTAAAGAAGGCAATACTAGATGAATTATTGTCCCTTGATACAATTATGTGAGCAGTGTACTCTAAGTTTGGTACTGTGCACCAAGCAGTCATCCATCTCCATAAGTGGCAGCAGCAATGTGTGAGAAGAGCACGCATATTGAAGAACATACATGCTATTTTTTATAAAATACAAGCATAGATGATGAAGTACAAGGGAGCCCCGCTTCACTTGCCAAAGATGATGAAGGCTAATGCGGTCAAACTGTAAGCACGTCTCTAGAGTCAGATCCAGAACTATGAAGACCTACCTCAACTCATCACTAGCATATAGGCTTCCCATGCAGGATATTCAAAATCATGGATGTTATAGTGCACACTCATGCGATCCCATCACTTGGGACTCTCACCCAGGTGAAGACAAAGAAGTAGGTCTGATAGGAGCTTGACTCATACTTTGACAAGTTGATGAGCACCACCACCAGCCAAGACTTGCCTATCAGTGCAAACATCATGTGCAAGTATGTTTTTCGTTCGGCTGCATTGAATACAATGATGCGCATGCTCTCAAATGAGTTGGACAAAGGAGCCCAAGTAGTGTACCCAGATGCTATGGAGGCAAGGTTCAGGTTTCAGATAGATTTCACAACAGAACACATGCACGCTATCAAGGACTACCAATCTTGGCATCAATATGTAATTGTTGATCAACATGACGATATCGAGTAGTTAGACTTCTATGGTTGTCTAAGTTTGAATGATGTCTAGTTTGGTTTGTTCAAGCCATTGTTCACATGGGTACATGTGCATTGTAATGTTGAGTCATGTCAAGTGTAAGTCAAGTCTCAATAGTGGATGTAACAGTCATAGAGTAGGTGAAGAGTCATGAGGATATTTGAATGGTCACAAAGGGGAATGTCAAGGGTCACCCCACCCTTTGCTATAAATAGTCCCTCATGATTCATTGTATAGGATTTTGGTCAGCCAAGCTTATATTAAGACTACCTTGAAGAAAGCTTGGATAATATTTTAACACGCCTTGGCTTCACCACTGCACGGAGCTAGTACATCTCTTTGGAGGAGTAGGCGGATGTGACTGTAATGTTCCATTGTTGGGGCTAGCAAGTTTACATAGATGTATTGTATGATTGTGACTTAGGCATATTTATATAATAAGAGCCAACACATTTTCATGCATATGTTGTTATTGTAGTTGGACTACTTGAGTTTCCTTAATGATATATGTTTTTTAACTTATGTACTTGTGTATGAACTAATTTACATGCAATTATATGAATCTTTTTGTTAATGTGTTGTATATGTTTTTAATGTTGTCAACGTTCATGTTGAATGCTCTACTGGACATCAAAATAGACCTTTCACATGAACCTTACAATAACAACCATCACACCCATCTTGAAATGATTCATGAGCGTTGTACGTGTTATCTTACCTTGTATGATGTGATTGCCACATCTGAGTGGAAGGCTCCACCAGAAGCTGTGCATGTCCTTTGTGTTGTGTGTTCCTAGCTGAGTTGGGATTGATCCCTTTCAACCTAGAACTCACCTTCACCTCCTTCCCCCTTCAAAGTGTTAGAACCTCTCATACACCTTCCTTGACTCAATGCATCAGTCACACCCTTGCTACTGACAAAGTTATCTTACTTGCCTCTGTGCGGCATCACGGTCAAGGCATTACTTTATGACCCATTGCTAGGACTCCTACACCAAACAGTTTTTGGTCTAATTGGGACTTCTTGCTAGGGAGATCCCCTTGACATGTTCGCGGGTCCAGCACCATCAAAAATTTTGGCACTAGCAGGAGGGTCTGATGACAAGTTGTGTCCTCTCATCCAATTTTGAACCTTTGCATATCTTTCATAGAGACTTACACTCTTCTTCCCTCGAGGTGCTTTTCGAATGTGAAGATGTCTCCATCTTAGGGAAGCTTTTTGATCTCTTGTCCACTCACATGTATGATGGTGAAGGTGAAGTGACCTGGCTTGAGCACTTGCATAACTTTATTTCCATGTTTCATGAGGAAGATGCTTTTTTCTGACAAACAGGCTGGTTTTCTGCTTGCATACACACTTCGTGAATCTCCATTTCATTGTGTGCTCAGACTACCAACTGACATCGTGCACTCATTTGAGCACTTTTTGTGATCTTACTGAAGACACGTTCTATCATTTTTATCTAGACCATCTTGACCGAAAACTATTACAGCAACAGAGGGCTTTGCATGAATCTATTATTGATTTTTGGCAGTGCTTCTGTGACTTGCAGTTTCAAGCTCTGAGCTAGATGAAATTTTCTTATCTTTGGGACTAGTTCGAGTATTCCCTTAAGAAATTTTCCCATCCCAAAAGGAAGCTTGATGTCAAGTCTCACTCAACATTCTTCATTGATGGAACTGCACAATCTCATGTGGAAGCGGGCACTGTTTCAACTAACTGTCTGCCTCCCTCTCATTCAACATCTCCACCACTACCCAGTGATGTTGAGGATCATTCTCACACACTTGTTCATCCTTCACACTCTCCCAACATCACTCCACTCAATTTTTGCACAGATTTGGTTGTGAGTCCTTTGAGTTCTCATATGCATTCTTTTCTTCGACCTCCTTCTTCACACTCAGGTGTTCCTCCAGATGATTTTGTCTTGTGTTCATCCATTCTAGACTCTTCACTTGTTGTGAACATAGAAAAACCCATTGACGGAGTTGGTGTTGCGCAACCAACATGCATTGTCATTCATGAAGAGTATGAGTGGGAGCTTGAACATCAACACTTGGCGAAGGATGACTCCCTTTTGTCTAAGCCCTCTTCGTTCTTTCCTGACCCCTTTGGTGAACCTACCATCCATGATTTTGCATGTGTGTCTTCATCCACGGACACACCCATTGTTGATCACTTGTAGGACTCACGAGACGTTAGTCCATCCTTCAAAAATGGAGAGGATAAGTTACTCATTGAAAATCCACTTGAACCTTCATCTTTCTTTTCCAGAAACATAGAGGATGAGTTTGTTCACTTTTCATCTACCCTTTTGTTCGAATCATCTAATCATGTGGATGTCGAAGAATTCATTGGTTTTTCTGGTCATGGTGGTCATGATCCATTTGCTTCCATTTCTTATCACGACCATGAATCTGTCGTAGTTTATCTTTCAAAGCCACTAGTTTATGATGATCTACCTAATGATGAAGTTGAGACACCCAAGACTGCCGAGACACTTCAGCCCAAGATGATGGTTATGTCAGGCCCTCGCTCTCTTCGGGTTAGTCTTGCTTCCGATCAAGAAAATTTTCAATCACCCAAGGCTTCTCATCATTCATCTGTATGAATTCAAGATCCATCTCACACATAGATCACACTTCCTCCACTCGAACTGTGTGATCCCATTGCTCATGCATTGGAGGAGTCTTACATTAGAAGCACTCGTTTTCAATGTAAGTTATCTTTATTTCTTTCATTTGCTTTCATGTCATAGTCAAGAGCATGATTTTGCTTCAAAGTTGTACATAGTGTCATATAGCACCATCAGAATTCCACGGACTGTTTTTCATGCACATGCACTCACTCATGTCCTGTGGGCACTTTGAAACACGAAGCATGGTTGTCTTCATTGTTATATCTTTCTTGATTGTTGGTTCACACCACAGGGTTGCTCCCAGACCAAGCCTTCACCAACATTGGTCTACCAATGTGTCGGTGGCTACATTGGGAGTATCACTTCACGTGATCAAGCCCATGCCCCATTAGTGTAGGAGTAGGAGTAGTGTTTGCTTTCAGTTGTTTTCTTACATGCTTGTTATCTTATATGCTTTGTTTGCTTGTTTTCTTGCTTGCTTGCTTTCTTACTTTCTTTTCTTTCACTTTCTCTTCTACTTTTGATTTGCCTTGATGTTTTTCAGTTTGCTTGTTTCATTCGTAGGAAAGTTTTGCATGAAACCATGTATGAATATTGAAGCAAACTGGGTAAAGTACAAGAGGGCTTGTATAGTTATTACCGCATGGTTATCTGTCATCTTGCCTCTATGTGATGAGCTTGTTAGTTTTAGTCCATGATATGTCGAAGGAAAATGTGTACTATTCAAAGTGAACATTGGTGAAAATACAATTCTTGCGCACTAACTAGTGTCACCTTCTCTAGTCAGTTGTTTTTTGGTTAACCCTTGTCAGCTCAGTCAAGTAGAGTAAGGTGAGGTGGAAAACCTTAATAGGCATGTTAGAGATACAATAAACTACTTCTCTACTGAAACAACCTCTTCTACTCTCAATAAGTTGGGATCCCTCTTCCACCTCTAAAGTAAATAAGTGTTATGCACAGTGAAAATGAAAATGAAAAAATCAAAAGTCAAAAAAATCAAAATGAAAAATAAATAAGGAAAAAGAAGAGAAAGGCTTCCTACGTAGGGAGGTGATTCAAGTAACTTTGTAGGGGTATTGATTAGGCTCATTGGCAGTGGAGCCATGCTTATGTTCCTATGTGACTCCACTGTGGTATTGTCCAGGCTTGTTGGCAGTGGAGCAACACTAGAGATGAAACTAAACCTCTGATGAATATACTGCTTGTGCACCTATATACCCCTCAACCATAATCGAAATGACTATGTTTCCCTGGCTTGGAATGTGTTTCAATTGACCCAGGGCTTGGTAGACGCTACATCTTACAATCAAGTTAATGTGAAACCAAGATGAGCTCAGAACATAAAAACACTTCCGAAGGTGTTAGACTTGCTATACATGAAAAAGGTCTATGCAGAGAGCTAGAGTTCTATAGTGTGTTGCCAAGTGTTGCAACGGCTACAACCACCCTCCAAAATTTTGACTTAGTCTATTTTGGAGCCTCCCTACCAACCTTACACAACACTTTTTCTTGCTTCATCAAGTACTCAAGCTTCAGTTTTTTCCTCGCATAAAGGTAGCCTATCGATCACAGTTGATCCATTCTTCTCACAAGCTGCTCACTCGGACTTGGTCCAACTGCAGGCTGAGTAGATTCCCCTTGAAAATTGTGCATTTCTGGAGGGCAACCAACCTTCCCTCCAAGAATTGTGAAATCCTCTCTGAAAACTTGTTGGGCTCCAGGATTACGTAATTCTACCAGCCAACCCTCCCAATAGGATTTGCACAAATTTTCCCAGAAGCAAGCTATTCAGCCCAGGATTTGCAAAAATCTGGGCAACAGTCAGCTGCTCTACCCAGAAATTGTGTAAACCTCCTCGGAAGTCAGCCCATCTCCCAGCCAGGAATGTGCATTTTTCCCAAGCAGTTGAGAACTTGCATGCATGGACAATCCAGATGACGAATTCCACCTAGGACCGAGGAAACTTGACTTGCATGCATGCATGACTTGGTCTTCCCAGAATAACAAGAGATAACATGTAAAAGGCATCCCATGATTTAGGGATCTATTTTTAGCAATCGGGGGTTACATGTAAAATTGTTTTAGAAGTTTCCCTGCAAGTGTCGTTTTTCCTAGATTTGTGGCATGTGCGTCATGCGACCAAACTTATTTACTCAATGCAACAAATCTCATTCATTCACATCGGTCTTGGAGCTTTGACATCGCATAGTACATCCAAGACTCTTCGACACATCCAGCTCAGCTATTCATGGGTAAGTGGCCTCAACTTGTCTTTTTCGGTATTTTTGTTGCTTTATGTGTATTCTCTTGTGTGAGTGTTTTTTGCTTGATTTATTTGAACACCTGTTGTCGTTTACATGTATTTTATCTTTTCCTAGCTCTATTTCAATTTTCTTTTCTATCTCACTACTGTCGCATGCATGAAACGATTTTGCACGGACATTCACCAGACTGGTGAATGACCTCACCCACATGCACGTTGATCTGTTTGTTGAATATTTCATTCATTTTTTTCAAGAACTGTCAATCACTTCTACTATAACTTAGTTTCGCCATGCATTTACTGTCTTAGTTGCTTTCAGTTGCTCGTCATAAAGTCAGGCCAACTTTGGCCTGGGCTCTGCCTTCACCAAGGCTACATTGTGAAATCTAGCGAAGGAAGGCTCACTTTCCTTTCAAGAAATGTGCATTCTTGACAAGAACTAGCCTCCAAGACTATTTTGTGCATTTCTAGAGGATAGTGGATACCTAGACCAAGAAATTGCACAAATTTGTCCTTGGCCCAGTAGTCCTTCCTATCTAGAATTGTGCATTGCGCAATCCCAACAACTAGCTGCCTGACTGGATTGTGCTTTTCACTGATCTAGCATCCATTCCTACCTCCCAGACATTCCAAACTACATTTTATGTAGTTTTGGTAGCCATTCACTCAACCTCCCATTAAAATTTGCACAATCTTGCTCATTAGTTCCCCAGGTATGTGTTGTGTCCTTCCCCATATTTGCTTTGTTTTCACTGACATATTTCTTGCCATGCATGCTTCTTCTTTCCAGATATTTCAAGTGTTCATCTATCTCAATGGCTTCCAAGAGAGCAAGATCACAAGACACTAATGGAGTTGTAGCTGGAGCAACAACTGACTAGGCGGCCACTAGTATGTCGATCTATGAATATACGAAGTTGTATCTAGAAAAGGACGTCAAACTGAAGTGGCAAGAGGTTAATGAAACATTTGCAGGTAGTTTTGGGGAAGACCTCAAAGACCGTCAGGTGTACGTGAACATTCACAAGTCCAACTTGTATCGGATTGCATGCAGATACCTCGTGTTCCCATGCGCAGACATGATTCACTAAATCGTCTCTCGCATTGACCCCAAGACGATGACCTTGAGGAGTGTGAGTGGGACGAAGCTTGCAACCTTCTGGGCATGAGATTATGATGAGATTTATTAGATGGCCAAACATGTGGCTATCATGACCCCTCCATTCAGCTTGCCCAATAGTAGAGGTCACTCCAGAGACATTCTGAAAGATTGGGTAAAGAAGCCAGCTCGCTTCAAGATGACACCCAACTAGATCTACAAGACAAAATATTGAGGAAGGCATACCAATACTTGGTCATATTCACATCTTGATTGAGTGGCCAAGCAAGCACTAAAACATTTCTTGAGAGTTGGGTGATCGCATTGGACCAACTAGCTAGAGAAGGAAGACCATGCAACTGGTCTAGTATACTAGCTCACCAGCCGAAGGAACAAGTCATGAAGGCTTGACAGTCACCCAAGGGTATGCATGTAGAAATTTATATGTCCGCTTATATTCTAGATGTAGTCTATGCCTGACATGAGTTCCCGAGGAAAAGGGATCTACCCAAGGAAACATAAGCATCTAATGAAAAAGTGATCCGAGTTGACACAACTCTTGGATTTAACCAAGATCTTTTACTTCCATGATGTTGTTAGAATTTCATTTAAAAGAGCATAAAGGAATATATATGCATGTGTTAAAGAACAGGGAACATGACAAGAATCAGAACATAAAACACAAGACGTTGATAATGGAGTTTGTCTCGGAGGGACTACGTCTTCAGGCCCCGGTGTCAAGATGGTGTAGGTCGCTGCATTAAATGCTCGAAATAGTGATGATGTACATGAATGTGTTTTCTCTATCATGCAAGGAATATTCCCTCATGGAGGAGGGGCTCCACGAGATGTTTTGCTGCAAGAAATCTCATTCACAAAAGGACTCCTATCATCATGACATAATTTCACGTATGATAATAATGAGCATCCCGCCAACATGGCATTAAAGGGATCTCAATTCAAACATACATGGCGACACATGAGTATCCCGTCAACATGGCGACAAAAGGATATCAATCAAAACATGACAATAAGTACATCTCACATCAAGAACAAAACAAGATCCCACATCAAACATCAAACAGGGATCTATACAGCACAATGCATCTCAAGCAAAGAGACAAAGAAGTACATGATCACACTCCATATACCTTACATCAAGGAGTTATCTGAAGAAGAGGATGGTAAACTATTGGATCTGGTTGTACCATCAATCTCGTGGCATCAAATATCATGGAAATGATTGCTCACACATTGAATGCTGACACCTGCACTCCACTTTGAAAAGTGGCCAAAAAATGTAATGATCAAATGGAAAATATTATTACACCATCAGATTCGTGGCATTGAATAGTGTAAAAACGACTATCAAATTTTTGAATTGTGACAAAGTGAAAATCTAGGGCTACAAGAATCATTTAGATCCCCCTAGATTCCTCAAAGATTCCCTCCTTCAGGTCATTTGAAGATCTATTGCTCATATCAAAATTACGTCTATGCCATCAGATTCATGTTGTTGAGAGGTGTAGGATCAACATAAATTTTGTCCAATTTGGACACTGGAAAAAATTCGCCCTCTTGAAAGTTGGGCTTAATCATGGTTCCTCCTGCAATTAATTAAAAAATTGCCTCGAACTCCACGCTCTACCTTGGCCTGGGCGCAATGCGGAATTGTGGGTTTATAATAAAATTCGTGGGTGGAGTATACAACACAAGGGTTGTTAGCCCATTGGTGAAAGCACCAAATTTTGCGTGGACAGGTCGGGGGTTCCAACCCCACCGACCCCCCTACTTCACACATGATCATTTTCATTATAACAAATATATTTTTGAGTTAAATTAAATACGGGTTGTTTTCATTTACATGGAGTTTGGTTGGTGTGATTTAAATGTTGGTTGGTGAACACCACATGGGGCCGCCCGATGGGGCCTGGCCCACATGGGTTAGGCGGGTTCAATCCCTGTCAGCTCGACAATAATTAATGTGGCTGTTGCTTTTCGAGTGGTGGATCTGCCGGGATGGTGGCCCACCCCCATTTGTGCTCATATATGTATAGTGTGGTGGTTGGAGGGTCCGGTAGGGTCATGGCTATCAGCCCATTAATTTGTTTTTTTTTAAATGTGGTTGGGGTTGACCTGGGGTGGCGAGGTTTGACCACCTACCACCCCATATATAATATGTATATATTAACCACCGATGGGGGTCACGGAGGTGGCAGCCCGCCACCCCTATTTTTATAAATTTTTTTCGTTTTTTAAAACAAAATGGCCATTTTTTAATTTGTCTAGAATAAGGGTTATTAAACAAATTAAGTAGGTCACAATTTTGCCCGCTCTCGGGAGCTGGATTCCATGTCCGGGACTCAATAAATTTGTAGGACACTTAAACCTGGCCCACAACCCATCTTTGACCAATCTGACCAGTTTGAATTTTAACCCTTTCTGAACCCTTTGGGACTTCTGCCTGTGTCTTAAGCCACCTGGATCAATCCTCCCCGCTGCTAATATTTTGGTCTTCCAAAAGCATGAAAAATAATCTGCAACTTCTGTGTACCTTGTATGCACTTACAAGTGTCTGATAAGTCACCCTTCCTTCTCCTTCACCTTTTTCCTTCAGAGCCATAAGCGATGAGCCAACACCTGCAACCTCTACAACCCTGTAGTACATTGTTTTGCAAATTAAATTCTTATCAACATGACCAACTAATGACCAAAGCATCCCATACTTGCCATGAGTTTATAACACATACTTGCTGGTGAGGTTTACATCAAAATGGAAACAACACCCCAACTCTGAAAACAAGACCAAAATATCATTATTGCTTCAACAAGTGATGGAAAACACATCATCATTACAACACATGATTTACAAAAATAAGGCCAAAAACTGTTGTTGCTTTAACAAGTGATGGAAAACACAATATCACTTTCACATTTTAAAATGCAACACAAAATAAGACAAGACATCATTGTTTCTTAATGAGTGATGGAAAACACATCATCACTTTTACATTTTAAAATGCAACAAATGATTTACAAAAGCATGACCATGACAAGCTAACATATTTAGAAACCATTTTTCACTTATCGATGTGAATGGGTCATCCCCCTGTGGTGGTTTTGCTTGTCGAACAATTGTTTCACCTGGTTCATGCACGGATGCTTTGTCTTTAAGGTGCTACCCTAGATGGAGCCTCCAACATGTGTCTCTTTGATGGCCACCTCTGTCGCAATGAATGTAATAATTATTTTTCCTCTAGATCTACGTTACCTTCTTCTTTGCCTGCTGTTGAGAGGGTCTTTCATGCCTCATCCTTTTTTGTGCTGCTATTCTTTTCCAACACCTGGCAAATACATGGTTATGTAAACCACAAAAAGTACATGTTTTTTGATTCCATGATTTACATTCATCTTTAACAACATGATTATAATTGAAATGAACATTCTAATATCGAGACTTGTTATACCTTTCCTTGTTGTCTCTGGTGTAATTATGGCGATGAGAGCTTGCTTCGGCTCTTTCCCTGCAATGGGCACTACCATGGGATGATGGTGATGTGTTCCCATCATAATATTTCCTCTATGATTTCAACGATGCATCATAAGCATCTGACACCTTCGAGAATTCTCCTTCGATTTATCCCAAGCCTTCAAATTTAGGTCTCTCCACTATCAAGTTGGAAAGAACTGATGAGGGATTCTCATCATCTATTATTGGTGGTTTGCTAGCTGGCTTGGTGCATTCCCCAACTTCCTTCCCGACATACCCAAGTCCTGCCTGACAGGGTAATTCCTCTACTTTGATGGGGTTGAAAATTCCTTGGCCATTAATGCCCAAGCCTTTTCCTTCATACCCCATTCTCTTCAGCAGTTTGGAGCCAATTCCTATGGTATGATTTTCCAAAACAATGAAATCATCATCAGGAAACATACATGAAGTCGGGGAACTACTTTTTACCTCACATGGGTCACGCTACAACTTTTTCAAGGCCTCGTCCTTATCTTGTAGTTGGCATAGCAAACTCTGTTTCTCCTCTTTCTCTTCTTGTAGAAGGGTCTTCAATTCAGTGTTATTTGCTTGAAGACTCTGGTTATTGTGCTTCAATTCTTCCAAGGCCTCTTCCATGGCTTGCAACTAAAGCTGCAATCGGTACTTTTCCTCTGTCTATTTTTGTAGAACTTCATACATTATTTCCACCTTTTTGGACACTCTGAGAATGGTCTTGTACATCTCTTTTTCATCTTCCATTGTTGCATGTTCCATTGTTCACACTCGCAATTCACATCCACGCAAAGACCGCTCTCACACCAAACAAGAAGTTGATAACGGAGTTCGTCCAAGAGGGACTACGTCTCTAGGCCCCGGTGTCAAGATGGTGTAGGCCATTGCATTAAGTGTTGGAAAGAGTGATGATGTACATGAATGTGTTTTCTCTATCATGCAAGGAATATGCCCTCACACAGGAGGGGCTCCATGAGATGTTTCGTTGTAGGAACTCTCATTCACAAAAGGACTCCTATCATCATGACATAATTTCACTTATGATAATAATGAGCATCCTGCCAACATGGCATCAAATGGATCTCAATTAAAAAATACATGGCGACACATGAGTATCTCATCAACATGGCGACAAAGGGATCTCAATAAAAACATGACAATAAGTACATCTCACATCAAGAAAAAAACAAGATCCCACATCAAACATCAAACAGGGATCTATACAGCACAATGCATCTCAAGCAAAGAGACAAAGAAGTACATGATCACACTGCATATACCTCACATCAAGGAGTTATCTGAAGAATAGTATGATAAACTGTTGGATCTAGTTGTACCATCAATCTTGTAGCGTCGAATATCATGGAAATGATTGCTCACACATTGAATGCTGACATCTTGACTCCACTTTGAAAAGTGGCCGAAAAATGTAATGATCAAATGGAAAAACTAATTACACCATCAAATTCGTGGCATCAAATAGTGTAAAAGTGACTCTCAAATTTCTGAATTTTGACAAAGTGAAAATCTAGGGCTACAATAATCTTTTAGATTCCCCTAGATTCCTCAAAGATTCCCTCCTCTACGTCATCTAAATATCTTCTACTCAGATCAAAATTCAGTCCGCGCCATCAAGTTCGTATCGTTGAGAGGTGTAGGATCGACATAAATTTTGTCCAATTTGGACACTGGAAAAATTTCGCCCTCTTGAAAGTTGGGCTCAATCATGGTTCCACCTACCTCCGCTCCACGCTCATGGTTCCACCTGCAATTAATTAAAAAATCACCTCAAACTTCACGCTCTGCATTGGCTTGGGTACACTATGGAATTGTGGGTTTATAATAAAATTCGTGGGTGGAATATACAACACAAGGACTATTAGCCCATTGGTGAAAGCACCAAATTTAGCGCGAGTAGGTCGAGGGTTCCAACCCCACCAACCCCCCTACTTGGCACATGATCGTTTGCGTTATAACAAATATATTTTTGTGTTAAATTAAATGCGGGTTGTTTGCATTTACATGGAGTTTGGTTGGTGTGATTTAAATGTTGGTTGGTGAACACCACATAGGGTCGCCCAGTGGGGGCTGGCCCACGTCAGCCGAGTGGGTTCAATCCCTCTCGAATCCACAATAATTTACGTGGCCATCGTTTTTTCGAGCATCGGGTCTGCTAGGACGATGGTCGGCCCCCATCTCCACCCATATATGTATAATGTCGTGGTTGGAGGGTCTGGCGGGGCCATGGCCGCCGACCGATTAATTTGTTTTTTTTAAATGCGGTTGGGGTTGACCAGGGGTGGCGGGATTTGACCACCTACCACCCCATATATAATATGTATATATTAACCTCTGACGGGGGTGGTAGGGGTGGTAGCCCGCCACCCCTATTTTTATAATTTTTTTCGTTTTTCAAAACAAAATGGCCATTTTCGAATTTGTCTAGAATAAGGGTTATTAGACAAAATAAGTAGGCCATAATTTTTCCCACTCTCGAGAGTTGGATTCCATGTCTAGGACTCGGTCAATTGTAGGACACTTAAACCTAGCCCATAGCCCAACTTTGACTGAAACTTTGACTAGCTCTTTCTCCCTCATACGAGCTCGGATTTGAGTGTTGTTCACACCGTTAGAATCAGGGCGACGAGCACCTCGATTTAGTGCTGGTTTGGGAGCAAACTGACCACTTTGAATTTTGACCCTTTCTAAGTCCTCTGGGACTTTTGCCTGTGTCTGGAGCCACCTGGATCAAAAAGTGTGGTAAAAGATGTTATAACAATGAAGAATTTTGTTTTACAATTCAATTATGTCTAGATGATCACAACATCATAATTAATTATCCATACCATATTTAAAACAATAATTAACATAATTAATATAATTTAATCAAAGGATATATCATGGGTATGTTGTAAGAACCTGATTCCTATTATTAGAGCCTCATTCTATTATACACTAACAGATCTATTATAGTGTTGATTTGCAAGTAATAAAAGAAGCTTTCTGACCTTCTCGCAAAATTTTAAACATTTAACATCTAATCATTTTATCATAACAACATAAATTAAGATGAGCATTCCATTGATATCAACTTAATAAGAGTAGTTCATGGAAAAATACCTGCTCCGGCGGTTGATGATGATACCTTTGTTGGATGGCTCCAGCTGACAGCTCCTTCTCACCGACCCAACCAGATTTACCACCCAGCCAACTAGGAACAAATTCCTAGCCCAGGAAACCTCCACAGGTTCCCTAGCCCTCCGTGCCCAAGTCCAACCAGATATAGTGTGTCCTAAAAGAGAATGTGCAAACCATATAACAATACTCTCCTCCTCTCAAAACCCAAGAAACCTCCATAGGTTTCCAAGGTCTCCCCAAAATCATAACAAGTCTCAACAATCACAACCAACCCCCCCACAATCATGAGCAAGCCTCCCCCAAAAAACTTCCCCTTCTCTCTTCTTCCTTCCCTTTTTATACCCTCCTTTCCTTCTCCATCTCAACCACCTCTCATTAATGTCATTCACTCCTCACCCATCCCTATGGTTGACTTCTCTTCTCCCAATTAAGCTAGGAGTACATTTGGAAATGTGAAATTTAATTACATGGAGAGGGCCATGCCTTCTCCTTAATACATGAAATGAATATATATATATATAATGAGTTGGAGAGGACTATGTCTTCTCCCAAGAAAAGGTGAGGGTACATGGGGGAATGTGAAATTTAATTACATGGAGAGGACCATGTCTTCTCTTTAATAAATGTGAGGGTACATTGGGTAATGTGAAATGAATATATATATTGATAATGAGTTAGGAGATGACTATGTCTTCTCCCAAGTAAATGTGAGGGTACATGGGGGAATGTGAAATGTAATTACATGGAGAGGACCATGTCTTCTCTTTAATAAATGTGAGGGTACATTGGGTAATGTGAAATGAATACATACATTTTGAAATAATGGAAGGAGACCAAATTCTACCCAATATCCAATTTGAGAAGGTAAGTGGAGAATTTAAATAATGGAAATCATGAATTTTATATTAGACCTATATTTCTCAATATTTTTAGATAATGTAAACATTAACAAAATTTGTAGGATAAGATTTAAGTGGGGCATTACATACCCCCCTCCTTCAGAAAACTTCGTCCCGAAGTTAGAATGAAAAGAGGCAAGGAGTTTGAAAGCATAGCAACCAGAGAGAGTTATAGCAACAAATCTGATAAGCCCAACAATGATATTTCTTCCCATCAAGAGTCTCCAACTGATCTATATCCTCCTATCCACCCTGGCCTACTTCTGTTTCCACCCTATCCGTCCTCTGCTGCTTTATCAGTGGCAACGGCCATACTAACCACTGATAAAACCATCATGGTGGGAGTGTTGAATATATCGACCTAACTTCCCCCAGCAGGCAACTGGCAATCGTCATCACACGTCTAGGGGGAGCGTTCAGCTGTCCTCCCCACGATTCCATGTTTCGGAGGATACACAGTGGGAAACACCTCCACCCCTCCTTCACAACACAGACCACACTACAGAGCTGGTTGGACTTGTCATCGAATAATCCAGTCAGGTCGTCTTGCCACCTGTCATTTGCATTTTACTTGTGTCATAAGAGTGCATATCAAGTAGATACCAAATGTAATAGAACAATGTGCATTATACCTTCCCCATAAGATGTCTCAACCTTCCCTCAATGGAAGAGTAGCTCTTGGCTATCATATAATTCTTTCTTCCTGCAGGTTAGCTCTCATTCATGCACAAGACGTATAATCATCACATTATTAAGTCTAGTATCCATATGTCACTTTGTAGTTCATACTGGAAACAATCATAATTTCACTACGTCATTCATTAGATTAATCATATCCACTTAAGCCATACATGAAACGACAATAGCTCTAATAAGTCATGTACTAGATAAGTCATCACCAAGTAAGTCATACATCTAATGTTTCCATCATCAAAATCAAACCTAAGTAGTTTCACATGTTCAACCAAATGCATCAATATTACATAATGTTCATAAATAAATAATACGAGACTGCAACATAAAACCTTAACATAGATAGTTGTCTATGTCAAAATGGGCACCATAAATTCTCATGTGACATCTTTGTGGAACCCCTCAATAACAATTAGAGTTGAAGATATTCAATTGTCTGTCATGGAAAATAGCATTTGAACCCGGATATGCTATAAGGTGGTACCAAATCCAAAATAATGGCAAGCAATGGATTAGTGCACTATCAATTCCACTAGAAGGTGTTAGTATAAGTTTTATGCATATAATTTCTTAAAAGAAAAGTCTCACTCTTCCACTTTGATGGTTTTTTTTTTTTTATTTTTTTTTTTTTCATCTTCGAAACCCATTTAGTTAATCTTGAAAATAAAAGACTCAAAACTTTAGAAGTTGTTTCCAACATGATTTTTATACTTTATTATTTTTTTTTGTAAATTGAGATAAATGTCCTCTAAATGCCAAAAGGTTCAAATTTATTATATATTTAGTCATTGTTTACTAGAACTAAAACAATTTCATGATATATACTACAACTCACAATATGACCAGACAAATGAGAAATAATTAAATGAATGGAATAATTGCCTTTGCCCTACTACAATTAGTACTTCCCTTCCAAATTTCTCCACATCTCTAAAGACACCTACTCCTTTCACAAGCGGCCAGTGACCACAAAAGTTGCGAAGAAACTTGAGGGTCCTTTTATCCAAAACTAGAGACACATTATCTTTCACGACATTTTTATTCAACACTAGAATAAGGGTAAGAGTGTATTCTAACATTTTCACTGTTCTTTTATTGACTAAATAAGCTTCCGTTTTAAAATCCCAAATCCTTGGAAGGTTCCTCAAATCATCATTTGTTCCCAACTGTGGTTTCCCAACAGTATGACACAATTGAATGGGTCTTTGAAAGAGTTTTAATCATTTGCAAGCTCAGGAAATCTTTCTTTGCATGCACCAATATGCTTTCTCTTCTTTCATATCATGGTGAGGGGCATAAACTATGAGGCATAAGCATTGTTTTCCTTTAAAGAAGGACCATTGTCCTCCCCCTCAGAAATAGTAGCATAAAGAAGCGGTTTTTGGCATTCTTGGTTTAGGGTTTTATCTTTTCATGGCCAACAATGGTGTCTTATCCACATGAGCAATCCTTTCAAACATTGACAAGAAAAGAATACAATGCAAGAGAGAAATAAGAATTAACATAAAATATTCCTTGAAAGAGTTTGATTCAGTTATTTCCTTGTCTCTACAACCAACATCAAACAACTATTGATAGAAATATTTAGCATTTATCAACTCAATAATAACATCAATCGGGTTATGAATCTTTGTCAGGTTGAGATTTAGGATGGGTCTTCTTAAGCTTAGTCCTGCGCTCAACAGGGTGATATCTTCCAAGATTGTCTCTACCAACTCTCATGTTGCCCCATTAATTTTTGTCTGGAAAACTCTTTCTTTAACACTTGAGCTTCAATTTCCACATGTATAATACAAGGCATGTTCATAATTTCTGATATTTGAAAGACCATCGTTGATTCGCTTTCTTGTTCCTAGGCATTTTCCTTCCATCCATTGTTATTCTATTCAAGTAAGATCACTCAGTGGATATTGCAAATCTCCATGACCACCTTAATGTACCAATTTTCTAGGTCTCACATGATTTTTCTGCCTAGGTCTTAATCCTCCTCGAGTTGCTTTGTATCCCGGTGATTTCCTTTCTCTCGGATCACATCTCTCAAGTCAGCACTATCAATCTTATTGTCCCAACCTGGGGTTTTGATTTGGTGTACTCTACTCTTTGAGTCAATATGTTTGTTCTACTCATTATCAATACTATCATGGATTTTTATTCTCAAATGATATATACATATCTGTGTGCTCTCTGGCATCACCTTGATGGATTTTCACTACTAGATCCATGATATTCCATTTCTGTCATTGTACTGCCTGGAACAACTTTCGTTATTGCTAACTTCTCTTTTCTTGATATTGCATGGTTTCCCTCGGACTGTTAATCAATTATATGGATAATATTTATCTGTCCATGAATTCTATTATTATTGAATTGAATTGTTATATTTCAAATTCTCTACTCTGGATCTTAATTCATACTGTTCTCGAAAAGGAGGTCTAATTTTAACAATGATGCACAGCTCTGGTATCTTGACGAAGAGGAGAAAAATAAAGTATTCGTAGTCACTGGCAACTGTTATATAACATGAGTAAACATTGCTAGCATTTAATTGCGTGGATCAGTTAATGTAGTGTTGATGAAGTTATATCAATATTCAGAGCTCATCTCTTTTGCCTTTAAGGTTTCTTATAATCATAGATAATGTGGATACTGGTGAGTAGCTGCGACCAGTTTTGTCACATCAAAGTCTTCCATTTACATGTTGACAAAGCCCGTAGTAATCTAGAGCTTTTCGGCTTGCATGTCTTCTACCTGCCTCATTCTGGATTTGAAGAAGAGATCATAAGGTTTTGGATGTCTACGATGGTTGACCTTATCTCTCGAATTAGTTGGCACACCATTTCATGGAAATGATTTGGATTAATTCCATAGCCCAATTGTAAAAAGGATTAAAATACATTCCCACCGATATACAAAATAGACTGAAAATTAAGTACAGCATTCTCGATGAAGAGGAGAAATACATCGCCTTTAGACATTGCCTGTTTCTTCATGTGAACCGGCAAGGATAAGGCCAGAGGAATATGGGATGAATCTGGCTTGGAAAGATGGCCATGTTTTCAAAACATACAAAACAAGTGTGTTGTAGAGGTCAACAGCATAACATTATAAGAATTGACAACGAAATTGGACATGCTATAGCTGTGCAAACGCAGGTATCAGGTACCTATAACAAACTAAAGCCGCTAGATTGACCCTTTGAAGATCATTTAATGGATTAGCAACCATGTGTACTTTTCTTTAGCCTCATCACAAGAAGCTTAACCTGTTATTTTGGGGAATCAAACTCAGGTTTGTGGTGAATACTGGACTTCTCGGTTTTTACCAAGTCATATATCCTTGGTACATTTGTCTTACAGGCAGATTTGATATACTCTTGGCGGTATAGTAGCAGTAGTAGCAGTCAGAAGGTTTGATCATGAGCCTAGCATAGATCACTCCAACGAGCTACCAATCCACCATAGTCCAAAGTATAACAATGTGCACAGATCACTCCGAGTTATCTTCTGAATAATGTGGTTGATTCCCTAGCAATATGCCCAGGTTTGTACACCTTGAATTCTTTATTCTTATAACTGCCCCATTCTTAGTGTGCAAATTACGTAACACATGTTGCAGCCTGACTTTTGCAAGCATTCTAGATTCGCTTATTTGGAAGGTTATGTAACTCATCGTAACTCTTAATTATGCATTCCTCTGCCTCAAGCTCATCAATGGCATTTGTAAGTACTTATTAGTATCTATGCAATATTCCACACAGGTCTGGAGACTAACGCAGGATTTCCTTCGAATAGTAATGGCTTGGGCCTCCTCTACATAGGTAACAACTTTGTCAATACAATGCAAATGCCACACTGTGTAACAGTTCATGCCGATATAGTATTGGCCAGTGCTGGTGTCATAACATTTCTACTGCCATGTTGGATAATGCTAACGCTCAGGTCCAACGCAGGGTGGGGCATTACATTCCAAAGCAACTGAATCAAGAGATATAGTACTAGATGTGCTCTTTCCAACCATCACACTGCCAACTGAGCCAACATCAGAATATTCATGGAATCATAGATTCTAGCAGTGTACCTCAAATTATAGATAATAGAATCACAGAGATATCTCAATAAGTAGTTATCCAATATATGAGACTCATCCATAGATAGACTCATAGTCTTCATAGGGAGGCATATGACTGATAGGGTTTTTATCAAGAACACCAGGGATCCCACAAGATATGCATATGCAGACCAACAACTTCACATCTTATCAGACCTTTGAGCTAAGCCTTTCGTCTTTATTTCAAAAGTCAAATCCCTCTTACATTGATAAATGAGAGGGTCATCAGTTAGACAACATCAATAGCTATTTCTTTATAGTTCCACATGGATCGTCCATAACTCCCTGTGAGTGTAGGGGAAGTGACCTCACTAGAACATAATTGTTGAGTTACTTATAGTATGACCCTTTTCCTGCTATAAACCCTTAGATACATGTGCCAAATTCATCCATCATAATGATACAGCTTCCATGCAGCCTCTAAGGCATCTAGACATCATCAGAGTACTCATAATCAACTCCTATGAAAACATTGGGCAAGAAGAGTCATTGGGTCATACTGCCAAGGATTCTAGAGCTCCCTCTAAAGTCTTACTCCAGTTAGAAATCTATCCTTCATCAATCTGCTCCTTATCATTAAAAAAATTCTAATTACGAAATCCTAGCAATATACAAGCATTGGCATTCTCTCTTACATGCTCTGACCGATCATCTGACAAACCATATTTTGTTGTTGCTACACAATTTTTTATCAAGATAGGATACATGATTGAAGATCACTGCAATCTATATCAAGCCATGCAAGTTTTCTCTGTACCAATGAAGATATTATGATAATAATTCTGGTTGTCAGATTCATCAAATCCTATCATGGTTACTGTTAATATGTCTATGTTCATGACGAAAGTTTTCATTACGTAAAAATCACTACAAGGTTACTGCATTTTCAAAGTCAAGATACAATCATTATCACAGTTAGGCTACACATAAGAATATCATTGTCATGTGGAGGGCATCTCTGATATGATGAATGAATATCTCAGTCATCACAACCTCTGTGAATTATGTTAGATTTTTTTTTCTATTGTGTCCAAGAATCAAATTCTGTCAAGATCATAGGTAACGTAATTTCTTACAATAGTGACAATCATCATTCCAAACTCCTTTGTTAACAAGCCACTCTAAATTCTAAATTACTAATGGAGAACACATATTGTTTCAGACTATAAGGTGTCTTTTCCTCACATTTTCATTAAGGATTAGGAATGTTTGTTTCATTGATAATCCTGAATAAGGGTGATGTTGTTATACAACAGTTCTGATCTTGTAATAGTGCCCATGATGTCTGAACGTGCTGCATGCTTGCCCCCTTTCAGACCCAGATGAGGTGCCTTATAAATTTTCAAGGAGAGATCCTTGACCTATAGCATACAAGTTGGGTTTTGAATGCTATTCAAGATCCTCGCTTTTATGCCTTTTATAAGATGAATGTCCTGTAATATGAAGAAACATGATACTTCTATTCATAAAAAGGATTTGTGATTTGGATGCCACTAATCTATTTCGTATCCTGACTTATGCTGCCTCAACTATTGCAATAAATTCATTCTCTAATGCCCTGAAGAAGTGTGATTTATGCCTTGTCACTATGAAGATCAAAATTCTGGAGATGTTTCAACAAATTACTACTCACAATTCATGCCCTTGGAGAGATAAAACTTGAAATGGTCTTAATGGGAACTGAATCTTGATCAAGACTTCCTTGGACCAGAGAAGTCTTTTTGTAAGTCTGAACTCATTCTGCGTCAGATGTATACTTAACAACTAGCCTTTCAAATAGTGAAATCTTCATGCATGAAACTTAAGCGAGTTATGTCAATGACAATTCTATTCTTTAAGCCATAGTTCTGATAACAAATATTTATCATACTTCTGTTTAATATTCTATCGAGGAATGCCTTACCATAGGGTCAAAATGTCTATAGACACAAGGCCTCAAACCAGATTTGTAATGAGAATTAGAACTTGAGTAATACCCAAAACAAGATACATCAATATATGAATTGTGCTAGCTTCTGGATCTCTGGTTAAGGCACAAAACAAGGTGATAAAATAACCAAATTAGGGTTTGTCAAATAATTACGTTGAAACCCTATACATACCTTGTTTAGAGAGTAAAGAAAATGCCACAGATTTCCAACAACTGCTCATGAGAACTTTAAATAACGAACTGTAATCTGGTTTAGAACTTCAATTCAAATTCAAGAGAATTCGGGAGGCCTGAAAAATCCATGATAAATCTCGATTTGTATTGATTTTGGTTTGAATTGGCTTCTCCAAACCCAATGCTGCTTATGCTCATAGTACATTACAACATCTTGTTCTCCACAAGCCACCAGCAAAAGAAACATAGTTTGCTCAATTTGAAGGGTTTAAGACATCCACTAATGCAAATTGTTTGAGATGGAAATAATGATGTTATGTGCAAATAACCAAATGGCATTAAACTCAATTATGAGCAGAGATTGCAGAGAATAGACATCAATTCCGCAGAGAATCCATGTCAGTGAAACAAATGTCAAAGTATATGCTCCCAAGGAACATAAAAATCTATATGATTCCTTGCCACAGGATCCACGGGATATGCCAGAAGTGGATAGAAAAACTGAAACTGAACTTAGTGTTAGCTTCGGCTACCAGTGCAATGAGAAACAAATTAGTGTCTGTAGGCCTTCACATGAAGTTGAAGTCTCTGCTGACATAGAATTTAATAATTCAAATTGCCACAAGAAGAGCAGTTCATTTTCTTGCTTTTCTGGTGCTGCCCTTGGTGCGAATGCAACATTAGCCAATACCAGAATCTGTAATGGGTTGATTGGGGAGGAAATATTTCCAGGTTTAGATTCTCCTAGATCATTTAGGAGACTAGCATCTTCTCCCTCACTGTCAAGGTTAGAATTTTCATCATCTTCTTCTCAAAACAGTATTTCCACAATGAGTGGCAGCTTATCTACCCAACATGACATGCTTGAGGGCAAGAAAAGTATGTTGGCATCTATGAGTGCTCCTACTAGAGTAGAGACTTCAAGTTTTCTTAATGCTACTGATGTCCAAATGGCTGGTGGAGCTGCTGGAGAAGACCGTGTTCAAGCTGTATGCTCAGAGCAGAATGGATGGTTATTTTGTGGTGTGTATGATGGATTTAACGGTCGTGACGCAGCAGATTGTTTTTTTGCTGGAACCCTATATGAAACCATTGGATTTTATTTGCATTTACTAGAGTGGCGTGTGAAACAACAAGAAGCTTGCAATGTAGATATATTAGGTGTGACACACCTTCCTGAGCAGTCACCTAAAGGCAAGGATACCAGAGAATACATTTCAACAAATTTAATTGATGTTAAGGATAATGAGATTTTGGGAAGTACGATGAAAGAAACTTCATCTGAGTCATTTAGTAAAGGGGCTGCTAACTCTTTGAAACTTTCAACTGAGTCATTTAGTGAAGGAGTTACTAAATGTCTGCAACTTGCTCTTGCTCAAGCTGAAAGTGATTTTATGTATATGGTGGAACAAGAGATGGAAGACCGTCTTGATTCAGTGACAGTTGGATCTTGCGTTTTGGTGGTGCTTCTGCATGGTCAGGATCTTTACACACTAAACTTAGGGGACAACAGAGCTGTTTTGGCAACAAGTGACTATTCCACCAATAATAGTGGTAATGAGTGTTTGAAATCTGTACAACTTACAGAAAGTCACACTGTTGATGATGAGACAGAAAAACAATAGCTTCTGAGTGAACATCCTGATGATCCCTTAATAATTGTTGGCGGAAGAGAAAAAGGAAAATTGAAGTTAACTCGTGCTTTTGGAGTTGGTTATCTGAAGAAGGTAAGATTCTGGAATAGTGTATTCCTTGAGTGTCTTTTATCTAATAATAGGTCTATGCATTTCATTAGGATATTCTGAACTTTTTGATTTGGTGGAAAATGACAAATTATGTTTGTGTGGTTTTGCTACAGGAAAGAAAAATGAATGATGTCCTGATGGGGATTCTAAGAGTTCGTAATTTATCTAGTCCCCCATATATTCGCACCTAGCCATCTGTGAACATTCACAGAGTCTCATGATATGATCGATTTGTTGTAGTTGGCAGTGATGGTTTGTTTGATTTTTTTTTTCAACAACGATGAAGTCATAAAACTTGTTGATTCATTCATCCTGGACAACCCTAGTGGTGATCCAGCCAAGTACTTATTAGAACAGCTCATGATAAGAGCCGCAGAAAATGCAGGTACACTCATGAACTTTTTTGACTTTTCCTGTTTGAGAAAACTGGGTAAGCCTAATTGTATATTCTCAGATCCTTGTTTATACTATATTTTCATCAATTAAAACCCTTGTCATGTGTAGCACCATTTTACAGCAAATAGTATGATAATAAATCAATAGTGTTGGCTTGGTTTCGGTCTTATATCAGAAGGAAATTGCAATTCAATCACCTTGTGCTCATGATTCCATTCTGCAGAGTGGTATCTCCTGTATGAACCATGTAGGCCCAAACACTAGGGTTGATATATGGGGAAACTTGGAACCTAAGCCTTTATTATCATAGGGAGCTCAAACTTTCTTCAATTAACATTTAATTTTTAGTGCACAAGCACATAATATTTATTTTTTACCCTGATCTCTGGCTGGTCTCTTTCAGGTATGAGCATGGAGAAGTTGGTAAGTATTCCTATTGGCAGAAGGAGAAAGTATCATGATGATGTAACTGTAATAATTATTCGGCTGGGGAAGAATAATTGGACATCAACAGCATCAACTTCATTGTAATAGATACAATTTCATTGTAATAGCTATAAATTTTTCATTTTAAGCCCTTCAAACTTCAATCTAGCTCACTTCTTATTGTTTTTCGAGGGAGTGTTTTCTTGGCTTGAGTATGTATTGCAGTAGAAACTGCTGGAAATTGGTGAAGTATATCGATAACACCTTGTTGTATCACAATAGCCCGTGCAACTCCCTAAACAACTTGATGCAGTCATCTGCAATATGTATCTATTTTTATATGTACACTAAGTTCATGTGATTTTCCTCACGGTAGGTGTTCTATGAGTTCTTGAGTTAGAGATTTTTCTAATGGTTGAACCTTGACCGCTTTGTTTGACTCCATAACATTGGTATTGAAACAAGTGGAGACTAATGAAGGAGGAGCCACAAAAAAATCCCGCCAAAAGAACGCGCAATTTCAATTTAAGTCTAATGGTCTGCGACAAGCTACGAACTAGAAACAACATGGACTCCGTGAATGGTGTATCCTCCAGAGAAGTAGCACGAGAGGAGCGGGAGAGTTCATTAAATTTGAAATCTATATTGGAAAGATGCGCATTCCTCTTGAGAGAAAGTGTGGAGCATAGCTTAGTTTCGTGTATGAGCATGGCAGCAGTCCTCTCCATTCTTACACTTAATGTCGTCGATACCGCCGACGCTAACGATTTTGTTGTAACTCCTTCTCGGAAACTGCAAGCAGACGAGCTCTCCACTGTTTGCCTTTTTCAAGAAAACACACCTTCCATGGTCTATATTACCAATCTCGCTGTCAGGCAGGATTCCTTCACGTTTGATGTTTTGGAAGTGCCTCAGGGTTCAGGATCAGGGTTTATATGGGATCAGCAGGGGCATATTGTTACTAATTATCATGTTATTAGAAATGCGTCGGATCTCAGAGTAACTCTTGGTGATCAGTCGACATACGAGGCAAAGGTAGTTGGATATGATCAAGATAAAGATGTAGCAGTGCTATGGGTGAATGCCCCAAAAGATAAACTGAGGCCCATGCCAGTTGGAATCTCCACAAATCTCTTAGTAGTCCAAAAAGTGTATGCAATTGGGAATCTATTTGGTCTGGATCATACCTTGATGACTGGTGTCATCAGTGGGCTTCGCAGGGAGATAAGTTCAGCTGCAACTGGCCGTCCAATACAGGATGTGATTCAGATAGATGCAACCATAAATCCTGGGAATAGTGGAGGTCCTCTTCTTGATAGCTCAGGAAATCTGATTGGCATAAACACTGCTATATACTCTCCATCAGGAGTATCATCTGGTGTGGGGTTTTCAATTCCAATAGATACTGTAAGTGGCATTGTTGATCAGTTAGTAAAGTTTGGGAAAATTACTCGACCTATTTTGGGCATTAAATTTGCACCGGATCAGTCTGTTGAGCAACTAGGTGTAACTGGAGTGCTGGTGCTTGATGGGATAAAGTTCATGAGAGGGAAAAGAGTGTGAGAATTGATATTAGTGGCCATCGGGCGACGAAAGCTACTATTGCTACTACTACGCCCCACTCCCGCCTGGTGGAACGAAAGGAGCTCATCAGGCGTTACGGCAAATACACAATAATTCCTTGTATATATGAATATGGATAAGCAAATAGCCAGTGTTGTGAAGACAGTTCTAGATGCTACTATTGGCTCGTTACCAGGCACCTTCATTAACTCTCTGTTTTTCTATGACCCGTATTTACTCTGGTTTTTTTGTATGTTTTATTTATGGAAAGGAATTTTAACCTCCCCATGTGTGCGACTTTAACTTCCATACGGTATGTTTGAACATCTGAGGTAACCAGGCAATATGAAAGGGGAGGTAAATCAAATTAACAATTTGAGAAGGAAGCAAAAATAAGGGTCCATAGGTCCTAGAGGTTTAACCCGCTCTGATACCATGTGTAAGAACCTGATTCCAATTATTAGAGCTGCAATCTATTATACACTAACAAATCTATTTTCCTGTATTTGCAAGTAATAAAAGGAGCTTGCTGACCTTCTCACAAAGTTTTAAACATTTAACATCTTATCATTTTATCATAAGCAACATAAATTAAGGTGAGCATTCCATTGATATCAACTTAACAAGAGTAGTTCATGGAAAATACCTGTTTCTGCGGTGATGATGATATCTTTGTCTTATAGCTCCAGCTGAATGCTCCTTCTCACCGACCCAACCGGATTTACCTCCCAGCCAACTAGGAAACAAATTCCTAGCCCAGGAAACCTCCACAGGTTCCCTAGCCCTCCGTGCCCAAGTCCAACCAGATATAGTGTGTCCTCAAGAAGAATGTGCAAAACCAGATAATAATACTTTCCTCTTCTCAAACCCAAGAAACCTCCATAGGTTTCCAAGGTCTCCCAAAATCATAACAAGTCCAAACAATCACAACCAACCCCCACAATCATAAGCAAAACCTCCCAAAAAATCCCCCTTTTCTCCCTTCCCCTTCCCTTTTTATACCCTCCTTCCTTTCTCCATATCAACCACCTCTCATTAATGTCATTCACTTCTCACCCATCCCTATAGTTGACTTCTCTTCTCCTAAGTAAACTAGGAGTACATTTGGAAATGTGAGATGTAATTACATGGAGAGGACCATGTCTACTCCTTAGTGAATGTGAGGGTACATTGGGTAATGTGAAATGAATATATTTATTGATAATGAGTTGGAGAGGACTATGTCTTCTCCCAATAAAATGTGAAGGTACATTGGGGAATGTGAAATGTAATTACATGGAGAGGACCATGTCTTCTCATTAATAAATGTGAGGGTACATTGGGTAATGTGAAATGAATATATATACCGATAATGAGTTGGAGAGGACTATGTCTTCTCCCAAGTAAATGTGAGGGTACATTCAGGAATGTGAAATGTAATTACATGGAGAGGACCATGTCTTCTCCTTAATAAATGTGAGGGTACATTGGGTAATGTGAAATGAATACATACATTTTGAAATAATGAAAGGAGACCAAATTCTACCCAATATTCAAATTGAGAAGGTAAGTGGAGAATTTAAATAATGGAAATCATGAATTTTATATTAGACCTATACTCAATATTTTCAGATAATGTAAACATTAACAAAATTTGTAGGAAAAGATTTAAGTGGGGCATTACATTTATTCATCATCAATCAGATCAGTAATTTTATAGAAAGGATAACTATTGTCAGTTTGTTGATGACCCAAAGCCTTTAAAATTGAGGAATATAAAATAACAAAATCACGTAAACTATACTAATTGCTTTCTTAAAAATATATTTCTTGGAGAAACAATTAAACCTTTGCAAATCAAAAACATATTTCAAAAATAAAATAAAACACTTACCAATAAAGTATCCAACATAACTTTACAAGAGCCAAACTTCAAGTAGGAAAAGTATTACTAGTATATAATATTTGTCCTCTATAGTCACATAATGTATGAAAAATAAAATTTGTTCCATTTATTCATGCCTTCTTTTTAGTGATATGTTTCAACATACCTAAAATGACAATATTATTCAAGGGATTATTTCAATGTTTATATATATATGAGAAAAGAAAACTTAAAGACATTGATTTAGTTATTAGAGCTACTTGCGCATGTTCCACATTTCAATTTGTAATTTTTTATTTGGAATGAGCCAAACCCAGATATATATAAAATATTGTTAACACGTTGGGTCAAAAAGTTGGAGCATTATTGCCGACCCAATTAGGCTAAGAGAGTAAGGTAGTTTCACCTTGTCGTGCACTTTTTCATTCCTATTTCTATCTATAAATAAATAACGTCTCCTCATAAAATTATTATGATTATTATATATTCCTTTTTACATAATAATCATAACAAGTGGTAAAGATATTAATGTTTATGATGATATTGTTGAAAATAAGGGATTAAAAATGAATTTAGAATGAGTATTTTAAATTTCCTTCACTAGTAACCAAAAGTGGTCCTTGGGAAGTGAAAGGAAGCTTTTAATCTTTCCTCACATCTTTTGAATAGATTGGGATGTTCAGGGTATCCTTCCATATTATGTATATACTTGGCAAGTCATAGCTCATCTCAAGTGCACAATATCAATGTAATGTGTATTTCTCTTAAATTGAGAAGTATTCAAAATTAGATACTGTCAATTTTGAAAGTTTATAAATGTAGCGTGAAAATAGATTGATATCATCTCGTCATTTGGGTTTGTCATAAACCTAGAATACTACAGCTAACATCATGGTATATTTGGTTTAATATGAGCAATAAAGATGGAGCCCATAAACCTCAAGTGAAAAATGAGTGAGTCAGTCTAAATACAGTTTGTCAAAAGCGATAGAAAGAGATCTCAATTATGGAACTAGAAAAGAGAAAGCTCGCTAATTTTTCTACAAAAGGATACTCAACAAAGGCAACATATCTTAGATAAACTCTTTCTAAGTATCAACATTATGGTAGTTAGATGACCTATAAGCATGATAGAGGTGAAAGGAAGACGACATATAATCACTCGCTTACCTCGAGGTCGAAGGGAGTTCTAAAGTAGTCTTGGGCGGTATTTTTTCTCTTTGAAAGCCCTGTCCTCTTTCAAATATAGAAAATGGAAGCTATGGCTAGAATCTCTCAACTTCTTGACTAGAATCAGTGTGTTGCTGCTCACTGTGATGCCTACTCCACTTCATCAATGTATGAGTGTGACGCTATGCCAAAAATACCTCTTCATCCACCCACTATAGCATGTGTTTTCGATTTCCCAAAAAAAGAAAAGAAAGCAAGATTGTTGCCAAAACATTGCATCTTCAAATTGTCTTCTTTGCTTTGCTTCTTGTGCTTTTCTGACTTGCTTCAATCTGTCCTATTGTTTTCTAAATCCATTCTTCAATGAGCTTCAAATGTGCATGAAAATTATTAACAACCTTGCTTGCAACTTCTTTGCCCATACCATTCTGAACACCTGCATATTCAAAAACAATGTTAAAAACATCTTTAATATGACTCTCTTCACTGAGAGCTTCCTGGTCTACAGCTGCCTTCTTTTCAATTGCATGGAGGTTGTCTTCCACTCTTATGTTGTTAGTGGATATTTTAATAGAAAACTCTTCAATGACTTTATCATGTTCTTGATCATCAACTGCTGTTAGATGACATACTGCTTAATCAGCAGTTCGAGCTACTTCATATCTTGCTGCTACATTTGCACCTTCACCCTTCAATGTTTCATCAAACATAGCGCTTACCATATTGCCACAATCAATCCCTGTTTCAAAAACGAAACCACACATATCATCAATATAATGTTGATCCACACTATGGTGGGATATTCGAGCATGCTTGTGCTCATTTTCAATTTCATTGACAATTTCAACTTCACCAAATCAATAAGTTGTGGCTGGATTCACCAATTCACATATAACTTTGTAATGATCATCCACATGTGTCCCATCACCGCGGGATTCACCATCACCTGTATCATCCAAGTTATAGTGGAGTCCTTGAACATCTATATGCTCTTGCTCTATTTCACACACAGAGGCTTCAACTTCTCTCTTTGCAATGATTGCTACATCTTCTTCATCCATATTCATTCTTGCATAATGGGTTTCAATTTTATGGTATTGAAAACCATCATCCACTTTTGAGTGGGATTCTCCAAGCTCTGATGTCCTCTTAGAGTCTTGCTCATCTACTCCTAGATCTGCGACTAAATTCTTTACTTCTGGCATAACCTGCTCTTGCATGTCACTTCCCCTTGCACCAAACTCTGCTTCCAAGAACTTCCATGCTTCCTTGGAAGTTGAATCTTTTGCTAGCTTGCACAAACATTGGTCATACAGTGCGTGTTTTATAAAATTCAATTCTAAAGCATCGCATACTTCATCATATGGATTATTAGAACCATACTCAATTAACTCTTTAGCTCTAAGAAAAGTTAGCATCTTGATAAGCCAATGACCAAAATATTCACCTTTTCGCAAATAATACTTCAAAATAATACTTAAATTTATAAGTGTAGAATTTTATGTGGCTCTATTCTACTTATTTCATTTCACCAAATAGGGATTTTTGTAAATAATAATTAGTTTAGGTTTTAATCAAGTTTGAGATTAAATTTTATAGGAATAAAATTTACTAAATTTTAAATAATTTTGTTAATAAAATTTTAAATGAAGAAAGGTTTTGAAAATTAATATTGTAAAAAAAGTTATTATAAATAAAATATATAAAATTATAAGATTTGAAATTTTAAGAAACTGTCATTATAAAAATTTGTATGTTAAATTATTAGAGTTAATACTTAAATCCATGAAGTGTAAAATTTTATGTGGCCTCATTCACCTAAAGACATTTTATATTTCTTATTTAATTTCACTAAATAGGGACTTTTTATAAATAATAATTGGTGTAGGTTTTATTAAAGTTTGAGGTTAAATTTGATAGAGATAAAGTGAAGATGGAAGTTAAATTATGAAATCACTAAATTTTAAATTTTAGACAATTTTATTAATAAAATTATAATTGGAGAAATATTTTGAAAATTGATATTATAAAAAAAAATATTAAATTTAAGATGTAAAAGTTTATAAGAATTGAAATATTAAGAAATTGTTGTTATATAAATTTGTATGTTAAATTATTAGAGTTAATACTTAAATTTGTGTCTTGTAAAATTTTATGTGGCTCCATTCACTTAATGACATTTTGTTTTGATTATATACTTTCAGGGGATAAGAACTTTATTTACTTTTATGTGGCTCCATTCACCAAATGACATTTGATTTTGGTTCTATAATTTCACTAGATACAAACTTTATTTACTTTTATGTGGCTCCATTCACTTAATGAAATTTGATTATTGTAAATAATACTTGGTCTAGTTTTTATTCACTTTCATGTGGCTCCATTCACTTAATGAAATTTGATTATTGTAAATAATATTTGGTCTAGTTAAACTTTATATAGAGATAACCTAAGGATTTTGATTTAAAAAATGTTTTAAAAATTGATATTGTAAACAAAAACATTATAAATAAAATATAAAATATTATAAAATTTAAATTATTAGAGCTTGCAAAAAAGGAAGAATCTAAGGGGAGAATAAGTGAATACATTTGTCACAATGACTTATATATTCTATAGTGATTGAAAGAATTAATACATAATCCAACTAAGTTAGCATTAATTTCATGTAAGCACTTAAAACTTTTAAATTTTAATAAATTAGCCTTAACTGCATGTAAGCACTTAAATCTTTAAATTTTAATAAAAAATAAAACATTTAAATTCTACTATTTCACTTTTAATAAATAAGCTAATTAAAGAAGCTATGTACTGTAAATAAAAAAGATACACATTCAAATTTTAATATTTCACTAAAGGTACTCTAAATAAATAAAAAATAAAAATTATACTATTTCACTTTTAATAAAAAATAAAACATTTAAATTTTACTATTTGAGTGAAGCTAACTAAAGAAGTTAATTAAAAAACACATTTAAAGCTAAATATTATAAATAAATAATAATTTTATTATTTTAGTGAAGCTAACTAAAACAAACATATTTATATTTTCAGCTTATCTCCTTTCAGATAGAGGAGACAACTCTGGCGATTTGTCGGTGATCTGTTAGGGTTCAGGGTGTTCACAGAGCTTCTACACTATGGACGGCTGCAAAGGGGGGACCTCCACTCCCTCCTATCAACAGGCGGTAGCCAACAGGGACAAAAAACCATTGGAGAAAAATAGGGGGCCTTTAGAAGGAAGGAAGGAAAGCAGTGAAGAGGATCAAGACGGCACTAAACTAAGGGGGAATATCAGCACTAAGGAACACGAGGAAGAAGACAAAGAACAGGGTGGAAAAGACAAAGCTCAAAAAGCACCATGTAAACCCAAAGTAGCATTCACACCCAAAGTGGTCTTAAATGACCCTCTGTTGCACGCGCACAGGGACCACATGCAAACTTATGTAATCATCTGCAAATTCATGGGTTTATGACCCACTGAGAAATCTTTACAGGTGTGGATCAAATACCACTGGAAAGCAAAAGGAAGCATTGACCTTCATCTAGAACCAAAGGGTTTCTTTACTGTGGTATTTGCTAACATTGAAGAAAAGGACAGAGTGTTTGAAGGAGGGCCTTACTTTTTTGCTGTAGCAAGCCTTTATATGCGATCGTGGACTATGAATTTTGTTCTGGAATAGGAGACTTTTACTTCAGTCCCGGTTTGGGTAAGATGCTATTCTCTACCTCTAGATTACTCGCAAATAGAATCCTTATCTGCCATAGGAAATAAGCTAGGACGTTTTTTCAAAGCTTCTGAGGGCACTAGAAGGGGAAAGTGCACTTCATTTGCTAGAATATGTGTGGAGATGGATACCTCTGGAGCCCTACCGGATGAGATTATCTTGGAAGTGTTTGATGAAGAGTGGGAAAAAATAGTAGGTTATGAACACATACCTCAGATGTCGCAAATGCCATGAACATGGGCACCTAGTGAGAGACTAACCTCTCAGCAAAATAGAAAATAGGAACACAAATGATACTATGAAAGAGACTGATAGCTTTCACAAAGTGGCACACAAAGAAAAAGGAAGCAAAAGAAGGACAAAGACACAAAAATCAGGAGGACAACAAACCAGTCGGAAGAAGTTTCAATTTATCGAAGAGGAAGAAGGAGTTACAAAAGCAGATCACACAGAAGTAGCTACGCTAGGGGAGGAGGGGACAACAGGAGATATTGATCAAATACAAGATAATATTAAACAGAAAGAAACTATGATGAATGAAACAGAGTAGGAGATGGACCATGGAATGACTGAGAGTGAGATGGAAATGGAGGACCATGAACTACAAGAGATACTGGAGAAAGAGAACCTAGATCTAGAAGGTTTCCTGGATCAAGGAACCATGGAAGGCATAGATTCGTTACCACCAGAGGATTTCAGCAGAGTTCAATAGTTGTTCTTATGGAAAACTCAGACCAAAGGAATGCAGGGGCAAAGAAACAAGGAAAAATTGGGCAGTGAAGGTGTGAAAACGATGAAAACCACACCATGATTAGCATCAAGAAACCCAGGAAAAAAAGAGGCAGGAAAAAACAGAATGAGCTTTTGATGGAATGCGGAAATCTAATGATAGATTCAGGTAAGATGAAAGGCCTAAACAGCTAATCCTTCACAAATCTTTAATTATGAAGTTTACTTCTTGGAATATTAGGGGTCTAGGTAGTAAAATAAAACAAAGAATTCTAAATAATATAATGAAACAAGGAGCTCCGGGTGTAATCTTCATCCAAGAAACCAAATTTTCCATTCAAAAAATAAAATAAATCCACAAAAAATGGCTCATCAGATTTGAGTTTCTGGAAGTCAAAGCAGAAAATATGGCAGGAGAGCTTCTCACTCTTTGGAATCCCCAAAAATTGGGCATAATAGATGCTGAAGCATCTAGAGATTATTTATCCATGGTCATTCAGCCTGTGGGAGACAAGGAAACCTACTTGCTAATGAATGTGTATGGTCCTCAAAGAATAGATGAGAAACTTAGGTTTCTAAATTCTCTGGAGGATCTCCGAAAAAGACATGCAGGATTGCCATGGATTTTTGTTGGTGATTTCAAGATGATCAAATCACTTTCGGAGAAAAAAGGGGGAACTAGAATTACAAGTAAAGATTCGATGGATTTTCAATATTTCATAGATAACATGAAGTTAGTGGATATGGTAACAAGTAATGGTCTCTTCACATGGAACAACAAACAAGGAGGTGAGTCTCAGGTAGCCTCGATACTAGATAGATTCATGATCTCAAAGGATCTCATGCTCATAGACAAAGAAATGATAGCAAGAATTCTCTCGTTTAGAGGCTCAGGTCACTAGTCAGTTCAACTGGAGGTGCAGGGCTTTGGAACCCCCAAGAATAGACCTTTTAGATTTGAGAACATATGGTCCTCCCACCCAGATTTCATTAGTAACATTTCAACCTGGTGGTCATAAGATTTCAATATTCAAGGCTCAAGAATGTTCCTTCTTCATAAGAGGCTAAAGCACATCAAGCTCAGACTTAAAGAATGGAATAGAAAAGAATTTGGCATATTTTTTAAGCTAAAAAATTTGTTGAAGATAAAATGCAGATACTTAATCAAGCCCTTATCACGGATGACTTTAACAAAGACAAAGGTGATCGGGTTTCCAAATGCCATCAAGACTGGGATAATTTATGCAAACAAGAGGAAATATATTGGAGACAAAAGTCTCGTGTTCAATGGCTGAAAGAAGGTGAGAGGAATACTAGATTTTTCCATAGGTCCACGATTGAGAACATAACCCATAACAGGATCTCCTTGATCAAGGACAAGGATGGTAATTTTCTTGAAACTCATAAGGAGATAGAAGTTGTGCTAGTTCGACACTTTAGTGATATTGCTAAAGAAACAATTTTAGATCGAGAACAGGCCATCAGGGATCTTACAAAACATATACCCAGGCTAGTCTCTAGAGAGGATAATTATAACGTCAATAGGCCAGTGACTAAAGAGGAGGTCAACGAAGTACTTAAGGAAATGCAGAATGGTAAGGCTCTAGGCCCTAAGGGCTTCAATGTGGATTTTTTCAAAGCCTGCTGGAGTATAGTCAAGTAGGACATCCTGAATGTGGTGGAAGATTCCAGAAGGAATAAGACCATTTTGAAAGTGCTCAATACCTCCTTTATCTCCCTGATCCCTAAACAGGACTTAGCTCACGTTCCTGATAAGTTTAGAGCCATTGCTCTTTGCAATGTGGTTTATAAAATTATTTCTAAGGTGGTGGCCAATCAACTCAAGCCTCTCCTTCCCACTCTAGTTTCGGTGGAACAATCTAGTTATGTGGAAGGTAGACAGATTCTTGATAATATCATCCAAGCTAATGAAGTTGTGCACTCTCTAACTAAAATAGGAAGGCAGGAATGATTATGCAATTGGATATAGCTAAAGCCTATGATAAGCTGAATTGGACATATATTAGGAAAGTTCTTATTGCTTTTGGGTTTGATCATAGTTGGATAAGATGGGTCATGGCCCTGGTCCCTTCTGTTAGCTTCTCTATTCTAGTTAATGGCTCTCCCTCAGAGATTTTTATTCCTTCAAGAGGCCTTAGACAAGGAGATCCTCTCTCACCTTTTCTCTTTATCCTCATGATGGAAGGATTGGGCAATTCTATTAAGCATGCAAAAGATTTGGGGCAGATCAAAGGTCTCCAACTTTCAGATGATGGACTCGCCTTGACGCATCAACAATTTGTGAATGATACTATGCTATAAGGTATCCCTATGGTCAAAGAAGCTCTCGCATATAAACAAATCTTGTGGGACTTTGCCAAGGCTTTAGGTATGGAGGTAAATATTTCCAAATCTAATTTTTTTTTCTTTAATACTAATATGGCTATTCAAAGGAATATTTCTAGAATTCTAGGGTTTGAAAGAAATATCCTTCCTTCACAATATTTGGGAGTGCCTCTTACGGATAAACCTCTACACAAGAGAATTTGGGAGTCGGTAATCAACAAGATGCAAGACAAAATCAAGAAATGGACTATAAGATCTTTAAAATTTGCTGGAAGGTTGGTCCTCACAAAATATCTTCTTCAAGCAATCCCAGTATTCATGCTTTCAGTGATCCCAACACCTAAAGGAGTCTTGCAACATTTCATATCCATTCAAAGAGACTTTCTTTGGGGCAAGGGGGAGGAAAGAAAGAAAGGGGCCTTGGTGGCCTGGGATAAAATCTGCAAACTTAAAAACCATGGGGGACTAGGATTGGATGATCCGAAGAATCTAAACAAGGTTTTAGGGTCAAAATTATGGTGGCGTTGGGTCAAAGATCCGGAAGCACAGTGGGTTGGTATATGGAAAGGTAAATATGCGAGATCTTGGCAGTCGAATGACAACATAAGAATGACCAGAAGCATTAAATTTTCACAAGTCTGGAATAAAGCCTAGGAGAATAGAGGATTGGTTCAAAAGAACAGTTTCTGGGAAATCAGAGATGGTAATTTGGCCTTATTTTGGGAGGATAAAAGAAAATAGGAACCCATACTAATTTTAGAGAACTTTGAGGATCTCAAGAATGAGACAGAGTCTAAAGAAATGATTAAGGTAATATATTTCTAGGATCATACCAATAGCGCAGGAAAATGGAGAACCTGGAGGCCCCTGGAATACAAGGATGGTAGCCGTTTGAAAGAAAAGGTGAACGAACTTAGAAATTTGATGGAGCAAAGGAGAATATTGGTTACCGAAGTTCAAGACCAACTCAAATGGGGTTTCAATAATGAGGGATCCTTTAATCTCAAGGAGGCAAAATGTTTACTCCTTGAGCTGGATTCTGAGCAACCAGACAGGATTTGGTTGAATCTATGGAGGTATCAATGCTGGATGAAGATCAAACTTTTCATGTGGCTGGTTTATCACAAGAAAATATTGACCTGGGAAAACATTAGGAAGAGGGGAGTCTTAGGGCCTTCCACATGCCAGCTCTGTGGAGAACAAGAGGAAACTATGGAGCATATTCTTTACAATTGTGGTTTTACCTCAGGGTTGTGGGATTCATTTGTAGCCATATTCCAGCAGAATGACAGAAACCAAAGGTGCATCATTAGCACACTTACCAAATGGAGACAAAAATTTTGAGAGTATGAATATCTTAACATAGCTTGGGATCTCTTACCAGGCTTTCTTATATGGAATGTCTGGAAAGAAAGGAATAAGAGAATATTAAAGAATGAGAAAAGTACCGCCAAACGACTATTTGAACAAATCTTACACAAGATTAAGGAAACGGTTGGTACCACTGTTAGGACTCCCCCCCAAGTATCCTCCTTCAGTTGCAGAGTCGAGGATTCTCAGTCGACTGGGTTTGCAGGGGCTCCTCCCTCAAGTTCAGGATTGGATGGCCGTACAGAGGGTCTCCGAGCAGGATATCTAGCACCCTCCCCCACAAGGTTTTTTAAAATTTAATATTGATGGGGCTTCAAAAGGCAACCCGGGAACTGCTGGTTTTGGAGGGGCGTTGAGGGATAAAAATGGCAGCATTCGTGTCATATTTCACTGCCATTTAGGTAAGGCCACTAAAAATATGGCAAAGTTCATGGCTCTGGAACAGTGTCTCGACTTTATAAAGCAGGATAACCGCTAAAATGTTATCATTGAAGTTGATTCTGAGCTAATTGTTAACTCTGTCAAAAGAATCAGCTTTAGCACAGTGCCAGAAAAATTCTCCAAACACTAGAGACTGATCCAGGTATTTCAGAGGATTCAACAACACCTCCAAAGCCTTTGCACAGTCAGATTTAATCATGTGCAAAGATCGACCAATAAATTGGCAGATATTATGGCCAATCAGGGAGTGATCTGTCGTGAGGGTAAGGTTAAAATGGACTGGCAGGATATGCCGTAGAGGAGCTTAAAGACAGTTTGCCATAACGACGCTGAAGGGGACCGCAGTGTGTTTCAACACAGAGCTTGGGAGGCAAATTCTAGATGACTAAGCCACTTTTTGAGTTTCAACCCATCTCTCAATCTGGCCCAGGCAGTAGGCATTTCGTTGTTAGTCTTCACATCCCAGATAATTTTGGAAACAGAGGATACAGAGACAATATGTGCAGAAGCATTGTGTTCGTAGTATATTGGCAGAAGGATCAGAATCCAATTTTTTTTTGCGAAAGGAGTACCACAGGTTTTGTCGCCTTGGAAACCATACCGTGCTTGAAGCGGTTTTCAGCTTATCGCATGCGTTCTAGGCGGAAAGCAGTTTTGAGATTACAGGAGCAATTCCATTCTTCTATTGACACGTGGCCAAGGGGTGGAACCGAATACCGCCCTGATCGTGCTCTAATGTTTCGTCCACTTGCCCCGTGCGATATGATTCTTGATTGTTGGATCTATCACGGCAGATCAATGGTCAGGATGGATCGTGCTTGTCAGTGGTTTCGTGGGTTAAGCGTTGAGCAGATTGGCAGCGCGATTTTCTCCTTGGACATTGGATTTGTTGAGAGGAATGGACGGTTCAGATTAAAAGGCACGACAATAGAAGCATTTGTCCTCGGGCAGGAAGTAAAGTCCCGAGTTCGATCATTGGTGGGCTCGACCTCCTTTTGGATTTTATTTCCTTATTTGTTAGGGCCCGTATGTTTAAGGTGTTATGGGCGCTAGGAGAGAGCTCTTTTTGTCTTGCCTCCGCTGATATTGGTGGGGAGGTTTGTTAGGTTTTATTTCCTTTCTAGTGGTTGATTGGACCATGGCCTCATTAGTCTGGTTTGTTGTCTCAGTAGACAGCGTGCTGCCCGGACCCACTTGCCCTCTTTGGACCTATAATTTATGTAAATATTTTCCTTTTTAATGATATAGAAGCGTCGACTCTTGTTGTAGCAAAAACAAAAACTAACTAAAACAAAGTACTATAAATAAAAAAATAAAATATTTAAATTTTATTTTATTACAACTAAACATAAATTAAAAAGAAACATTTCAAACTAAATACAATAAAGAAATAATGATTTTATTATTTTAATGAAGCTAACTAAAACAAAATACTGTAAATAAAAAATAATTTTATTATTTTAGTGAAGCTAACTAAAACAAAGTACTGTAAATAAAAAAAACAAAAAACCATTTAAAACTAAGTACCGTAAATAAATAATGAAACATTTAAATGAAACATTTAAAGAACATTTAAGTTTTATTATTTTAAAGAAGCTAACTAAAGCTAAGTCTTATAACTAAAAAATTAAAATATTTAAATTTTATTATTTCACAAAAAAAACACATTTAAGCTTTATTATTTCTTTGAAACTTTCCATCATATAAATCAAGCATTTAGATTTTCTGATTTCTGAGTGCCGTTACATTATGTAAATCAAATAAAAACAGATCGTTGAGCCGCTATAAGTCCCACAGCATTGGCACCCAAATCAAAGTCCAATGTCATCGTTGAGCTGCGAAATCGAGGGTTGGCACCCAACACTATGATAGTGGTTACGTATTTGAATTATTTTCTCAGCAACGCTTAGCTATTCCTGTGCATGCAGGAAATCGTGCTGCTTTTGTCCAATTTGGTGTATATCAATAGCTTGTCTTTGCTGAGGAAAAAATTCAAATACAAAACCACTATCATGGGCTTGCCAAACCACTAATATTTTGCCTTAAGGGTCATGTGCAAAACCCTGGGGTTTACGCACTAAATATAGAGCCTCATATGAGTAACCGTGAATTTAGAGGGAAGGGCGAGATGAAAACTCATTCAGTAGTAGAAACCCCAAATATTATTGCAAGAACTGTAAACCAAAAGATGGGTTTAATATGACTTAGAAATTGGTAAGAGCGTAAAGGTTTTAATATTATTGCAAGAACTGTAAACAACACAGCTTGCCAGTGATCTGTTCTTGGGCTCAATAGGTTGGGCTCGATAGGTGACATGAACCTTCCATCACAGATACTCCCAAGCACTTGTTCTAAAGGTGTAGAATGCTACCTCAAACATCAACAACATCAAGCAAGGAAAATTTTTAAATCTATGCATCAATTACCATATCCTTTTAGCTGAAGGGATTGAAAGACCCACCCAGATAATGTTGCAACAAGAAGAGAAGAAAGCATTCCGACTGACCCATCTCCCGCAGCCTTTTTCTTACGATTGAGTGCAATGTTTTCCACTTTGCCTCTAAATATTTGATAGAAATAATAATATACACCCTATACAGATAACAACCAAATATAATTTTGACCTTTTCTACAAGTGATATACGGTCATGATTCAGTGTGTTCATACAATCCAAGCTCAACATGAATCCAACAACTAATTTGGCTGAGTAATTTACTAAACCTATATCAATCTATTGTAAAAATATTCCAACTTTAACACAACACTGTGTAGGCTCTGTCATAATTTAGTTAATATGATCCTTACCATTGAATATGAAAAAACAGTAAAGGCATATTAAACATAAACATGAGGTAAAGGCCACATATGCCTCTTATATAATATATATATATATATATATATATATATATATATATATATATATATATATATATATATTGATTTGAATTTGAAACTACTTGAAAATTGTTTGCAAGGTATTCAATTCAATAATAAACGTGTTTTAAAAGATGCCCATGTCTTGCAGTAAAGAAACAAATGAAATTTTTAGTTGTTCATGATCCATTCAAGCATAGCAGAATTATTTCCTTTTACTGTTTAACACATTAAAACGAATTTGTTCTGCTAAATAAATCAACCACAGATGCAAAAGAAGTTGATGAAGTAGTTCACCCCTACTGGGCTATGTCTGTTGGGTCCAAGGATCCCAAATGGACCTGTCCTCATTTTAATTAAATGCTCAAAATGAATTTACAGCTGAATATAAGTCTCTACATGTGAAATATACTATAAAAATAGATTCAGAACACATCAATCCTTCAGGATTGACTGATGGTTCACCTCCAATGGATACCTCCAACACGATACAGTTCTCTCAATACTGGGCCCTAGTGGCTCCTAGAACTTCCACGGCTCCAAAACCTATGCAAATGACCTCAGATGGCTGTCAGACCTATGCCAATCGCTTCCGAAGGTCGAAAACACCAAAAAAAAAAAAAATCGTCCGAAACCGCCTTTCCTTGCCAAAGTTATGTCCCATTAATGATTCCCTCCAGTTTAGCCTAAAAGAACTCGAGATAATTGTAGTTGGGACCAGTTAGCTCTGCCAAATTTGGCGCCACTGCAAACAGGTCCGCCAACTCCGCCTTGACTGCTGGTTATAATCGGGCGTGTGACCACATTTAACTAACTCGACGGTTTTTTTGCTGGCGGGTAGGCTTAAGCCTACGGTTCCAGGGCTTGGTCATATGGCATGGGGGCTAGCCCTTAGGGGTTGGCCCCCTTCATTTCCTGCCCAATGCCAATTTAAACTTTTTAAACACATTTCTCTGCCAATCTAACAAAGTCCGCCTTCGTAGCCTAATGGTAAGGCGTTGAGTTGATGCATAGGAGGTCATGAGATTGAACCTCGCCGCCACCCAAATTTTGAAATGCCATACATGTTGCTGACGTCACCTGAGACACGTGGTGGCCTTCGGGCTTGCCACATGGTGGCTTCTGATTGGACCACCCAAAGGAATATTCCTAGGAATATTCTATGGAATATTTTTTTTTTAATTTCTTTTGAAAATTCAAAATTTAAGGGTTATTGGGCGTTTTTGTTTTTGACATAACTTTCACATACGGCGACCATTTTTCGAACCGTTTATGGTGATGGAATTAAGAGGAAAAGCTCTATCTTGTCGTTTAGGTTTGAGCCAATTCCGAGCACTTTCATTTTTGAGCATTTTACAACACTTGGGACATGAGCCCCTAATTATGCCTCCCCATTGGGAAGCTTTTGGACCCCAAAAGCCTTCAACTACCTGTTAAAGAGGTGAGGGTACATCGCCCTCACTCTGTCCACATCCATCCACTTTGTCTTGTTCGGTTTGCTTCCTTTGATACCAACCCAAACATAATCTACATTGCCCCACCTTGAAGTGTGTGTCCTTCTGTCAAGGACTGTATCTTCTTTCAGCTCATCTAAATATTCTGGCGAGAAATCTTCTATAGATGGCAGCTGAATAGCGCTTTCATGATCAGCGATCAAAGGAGGTTCATACAAACGTAATTTCTCCACATTAACAACAGAATACATTTGCATGTAGGAAGGCAAATCTAATTGAAAAGCATTATTTCCAACCTTCTTGAGGATTTTGAATGGACCATAACGAATAGGCTTCAGCTTTTTACCTTCTCCTTGCATCCTTTCCTTACTAATATACAGCCATACCTCATCCCCTTCTTGAAACTTGTGATCGACTCTATGCTTGTCGTGTCTTTCCTTGTACTTGCCTTGACTCTTCTCAAGCTGTTCTTGAATTTGCTGATGTATTTGTTGAATTATTTCCATGAATGAATGAGCTTTGTCAATATCACTATGTCCCTCAATGGCAACATCTTTCTCAAGAATGAAATGAAGAGGTTATTTTGGCAAGTAACCAAAACAAGCTTCAAATGGTGAGGTGTTTGTGGAAGAGTGCTTGGCACGGTTGTAAGCATGTTGTATGTAGTGCAAATGTTCATCCCAAAGCTTGGGATGCTTGCTGCAATATCCTCTCAAGAGGTGCACAATGGTTCTATTCACAATTTTGGTTTGTCCATCTGTTTGCGGATGGAAAGCAGTGTTTTTCTTCAACTTTGTGTCCATCATCTCCCATAGGTTGGACCAAAAATTCCCCACAAATCTAGAATCCCTGTCACTAATAATGGAAGTAGGCAAACCAAAGTGAAT
>APFE030715525.1:0-12892 GCA_000404065.3 Pinus taeda | reverse complement strand
GTTTTGGAAGAGTTCCGAGAACAAAATTGAGAACACTTCCTCTAGCAGAAGACTCCAGCTTCTTGCCAGCTTTGGAAGAGTTCCAGGAATTGCATAAGCATTCCAAAGTTGTTGGTCATCCTTAAACCATCACAGGTTGAGACTTCCCTTTTCAGGTTGAAGTTTTACCTTTTATGCGGGGTGAGGCCTCCCTTTTACGGTTGAAGGTTTCCCTCTTTAAAACAATAGGATCAATTCCTCTAGGAGAAGACTTACAGCTTCTTGCCAGTTTTGGAAGAGTTCCAGGAACTGCACTAAGCATTCCAGTGTTGGTGGCTATACTTAAACCACCGCCCTTTTTTACCAACATTTCATAGAGCACATTCAGCCTAGTGCTGCCATGCGTTATTGCACATTTTGTATTACAACTCTTTTCTTGGACTCATACATAACCCTTCAGATTAAGAGGGGGGAATGTTGGACACCTAATCCTAAAGGGTTAGCGTGGAAGCCGAATGGAAAAAGCAGTCCAAGAGACCTTGGGATGTGAATCCCAACGGTCACATAATGTACCATAAATATACATCATTTGTGAATAAAATTGCAATGCATGTTTTATCTTTCCTATTCTTTGTCACTGACCATGTCTGTTTAATCTAAGTATTATCAAGAATTTTCTAATTATTTTTCGAGGCCATCATCATCTAATTGGAATTGTTGAAAGAAGCATTTAATTTTGTATATTTATGGTCATTTCATCAACAATTGTCTATTGTGATCTTGACACCTTTTTTTGGGCACCATCTGTTTGTTTCATTGAGCACTTTCTTTTGGTGAATATTGTCATAATACATTGTTAAGTACTTTGTTATTAAATATCATTGTAATTTGTCTCTATTTAAGACACTTAACAAATTCACCTAAAGATAATCTCTCATTTTTCACTTGCATTCTAGGATTAGTCTTGCACTAATTAATTTACCTCCAAACATAAGCTTGCTTGATAGGGAGATACGACCACCTTTCTCAACCATCTTGCAAAACCTAGACCATATTTTGTGGTTAGCTGGTGACCTTGCAGTCGTTAGAGCCACAGTCCCTATAGAACTAGAGGAATCAAGTGGTTAGAACTCCAGGGGAGGTATCGTTAATATAGTCTTGTCTAGCTTCCCCTGCGTTTCTTTGTCACAAAATACCCTAGAGACTAGCTTCAAAATAGTTGAGAAGAAGGGTTCATCTAGTTAGGCATTAAATTTAAAATTAATCAAGATCCTACACTTCACTTAGATTTTAAGTGTTGCATTTCATATAGGATAGTGAAGCATCCTAAAGCAACAACTATTCATCCGATGGCTTGCTCAATGTTGGGTGCAGGAATTGCACTTAAGCAAACTCCTCAACACTTGATTGTCAACCCATGGGATTCATAAACTTAGAGACAAAGCACATGCAATGCCAGAGATGGTATGAATATTTCTAATGTCAATCCCTACTTTCTTTAAAGGAAAGATTGTGGAATCAAACTAAAGAAAGAAAAAGGCAACTTGAACCATCAAAATAATCTAAGACTGGAATAAGGAAGAATGCATTTGCAAAAGAGATTTAGAAATAAAGGGGCAACCACTCTAGCTAACTATTGATTAACTACTGAGTGTGGTTTTCGTTAGCATAGACGCTTTAGCAGTCTCAACTGATGGGCCCTTCAAACCTGCTTATGTAGAGATTTCCTTCTCGCACTAATCTATCTTGCACTAGTGAAGTCTGCTTGCACTAGTGCAAGAACAAAGATTTATGCAGAGGGTATAAATGGTGTTTGTACTAAAAGCATTTTCCTTCGTGCAAGGGCTTGAACTTTCTCAAGTTCAGAGCCCTCAGATCCGGTGACAAGAAACTAGTTCTTGCACTAGATCAAAACTTCTTACACTTAGTATTTAATTCTTGAAATAAAAGCTTAAATGTTGCAAGTGTTGTGAAATCATATTGCACACATAAAAATGAATGTTTCTGATTTTAACAGAGTGCAAAAATAAAGAAACAATCCTTATAATTTATCTTGACATGAAGCATTAATGAAAGAAAGAAAACTACTGGAAGTAAACTAAAAAGGCTTGCTGCATCACACCAACGTGCACTGGTGCAAGTTCATTTCTCCTGCTTGGACCAGGCGGAAAAACCAAATCAAACAGAACTGCAGAAAGTGAATAGTACACCAACGTGCATTGGTGCAGGTTTATTTCTCCTGCTTGGACCAGGTGGGGAAAACCAAATCAAACAAAATTGCAGAAAGTGAATAGCCCACCAACGTGCACTGGTGTAGGTTTATTTCTCCTGCTTTGACTAGGTGGGGAAAACCAAATCAAATGAAACTATAGAAAATGAATAGCACATCAACGTGCACTGGTGCAAGTTTATTTCTCCTGCTTGGACCAGGTGGGGAAACCAATCCAAAATCAGATGCAGGAAAATGAATTCTAACTACTTCACACTGCGGATATGCTTTCACTCAAACAAGAATTCATGTGTTGTAAATTAAATCACACTTGGCAGTATAAACATAAATTACAAGAACAGAAAATAGGGTAAATATGCTAGGTTGGTTGGGCCCTAGCCAACCAACGCATTTCCCTTTCAAATAGAAACACTTCTCAGCACTTTACCAATTCATCAACTTTCAAACAAAAATATGATTCATGAAACATAAGGCAAAGCTCCCTTTTTTAGTAATTCATAGAGGAAAATACATGTGTGATTACATAGTCCAACCTAGATTTAGGAGATAACAAAAATACAAGCCTGTTACCACCTCCCTGGTTATATCTTTGTTCTATATAAACTTATCAAAAACTATCTCATCCTATTTACATTCCTCATTATATAGATCCTTGGCCGAAGGCCAAAAGGATCATTTAACCGATTACATAATTGATATGCAGATTTTAGCTTTCGGCCTTCAAAATTAGGCAGTTTAACAAAACTGGTCGTAGCCAATCTCCAGTTGTTCGTTCTTCATAAATCTGATCTCAATTACCTTTGGATTGCCTTGCTGTCATAGCTGGAGCTCGGTTGCCTTCAGATCAAACCTGCTGTCGTGGCTAAAGCAGCGCAAAATAAGGTGGTGATAAAGGAGGTCTGAATCTGCTGCAAAGACTCGTTGTGCTAGAACCAGTGCGAGATCCTATTGTGCACTAAGATCAACGGTCATGGTAAGAACCTGACTGTCAAAACAACATTAGAGATATCAATAGGTTACAAGAGTGATTATAAGAAAGAAATCACGTAATAAATAATTAATAAATGCTAAGTTAAGTTAAAAATATGAAATATAAAGTTCATGCGAAATATGTCATCATTCTTGGACTAGTGCAAGATGAGGGTGTATAAGAGAGGTAAAACCGTGGTAAATGGTCATGATTTAGGAAGGAAAAAATGGTCAAAAGGGGGCAAATTAGGGGGCTAACATCCTCCCATCCCTAAACTATTGTGTGTCCTCACACAACTCTTTACCTCCGCAAAAAACTTCAAAACTTTAAGCACTCCAGCTCCATCCTGCTCTGGCATACTATCATCACCCTACAATGTTTCAATCTTCTTCTTTCTGGTGTTCTTTTACTTATCGGTTACCTTCTTAAGTCGCCTGAAACATTGTGCAGCTCGGTACTTCTAGACTTTAACTTCCCTTTTCTTATTCTCGATTTCTGCCTTTAATTCTCCTTTGTTCTGTTCTTTGTCCTCATGTGCTTTGGCTACAAGTTGCTCTAAATTCTGCACTTGAAGCTCTAACTCAACTACCCGAGCAGCAAGAGTTACCAATTCCTTCTCTTTTTCTATTTTGGCAGGAGCTGTGTCTTTCTTAGAGACCTGCATATCCACCATGGTTGCATCAGGAAACTCTTCTCCCTCTAATCCCTTTTCTTCTAGTTCTTCCTCCTCTGGTTCTTCTTCTTCTAGTTCTTCCTCCTTTGGTTCTTATTCTCCTACCTCTACTTCTTCTGCTTATTTTTCAGATTCCACCTCTTCTTCTTCTTCTTCTTCTTCTTCTTATTCTTCTGCTTTATCTTCTGTGGGGTCCGCCTCTTCTTTTTCTTCTTCTGTTTTATGTTCTGTGGGGTTGCCTCTTCTTTTTTGGGTTCCGCCTTTTCTTCTTTGGATTTTTCCTTTTCTTCTTCTTATATTTCTTCGTTGTCGGATTCTTCTCCTCTTGTCTCTTCTTCTTTTGCTTCTTCGTTTTCTACTTCTTTCTCTGGTTCTTCTTCTCACACTGGTGCTTCTTCTTGTACTGGTGTAAGAGGGGATTCCACACCATGTGGGGAGTATGGTTCTTTTCCTGCATCAGAGACTTTACTCGTTTTCTATGGCTTCTTGATAAAATCAGCTAATAGAGCATCATCCTCAACCTCTGCAAAATTTGCTGCGTCTGCAAGGAATGACAAGTTGTCATTTTCGGGGGTCAAAGGGGTCTCTTCAGCTCGTGCGCTAGTCTTCCTCTCATTTGAAGACGAGGCCTTCTATGCTTGTTCAGATCGCTTCCTTTTTGCACTGGTGCAAGAAGGACTTCCCTTTTCATTTTTGCTCAAGCCCTTGCTTGTGCTGGCAGGGCCCTCTATCCCCTTTCCAGCTATTGTCCCTTTGTGCAGCTACTTTAACAGCACTTCCCATGTCATACCTTTCACTTCTAACTGTTTCAAGACCAAAATTTTTATTAGGCTGTGATCATATAACCTTGTGTCGGCCTGGTCTGCCCTACCGTCCTGTACATTTTTAGCCATTTTCTCCATGCTTTTGAGCAGAAAATAGGGGAAATTCATCCTCCACCGAACATGCTAGCCTACTTCAAAATGTTTCAGCATTCTAAAATGATATACCAAAGTGTGGGTGTATCTTCCCTCACAGGTCACAAACTTTTGTAAAATGAAAAGGAGGTCTTTCCACTAATCCAACAGGGCATTGTGTGGAACTTCTACTTTCGAGACTACCTCTATCTTTTAATTAACGACGAAAGACTTCCAACATTTCCTTTCTAGCTTCTGATTCTTAAACCATTGTTCTCTAGTGTTCTCTGAGCCTGTCACTGCTGCTATGAATTCCTTTGTGACTTTGAATTTGAGAGGCCCAATTTTCACTCGGTCATTTCTAAAACTCCTTGCGAATTGTAGAGCCACTTCTTTATCATACCCGTCAAACAACTACAGAAACGGAAGAAAACCTGAGTCTCACAATAGTGCAAGACTATTGTGTTACTTTGTGGTCTGCTCTATTTTGCTGAGAGACAGGAGTTCATTTCGAACAAGCGGCATTGCTGCTTAACAACTATGAACAGTTGAGTTCTAAAATTTTACTTGCAATACTAGGGAAATCCTTATAAATAGAAATCTAATTGTTTGCCATCCTTTCCATCATATCACTAGTTCATTCACCGTAGTTGCACATCATCTTTGAGGTCAGGCCGGATTGGTACTTGCGGCGGTGGTTTAACGGCTAGGTGAGGTAATAATTATGAGTGAAGGACGTTCAGGATTATGGTGGATAGGGGTAATCATGTCCAAGAAGCGGTTAAAACATTTCAGCATTCCTTCATAATTCAAGAAAAGAACTTAGCATTTATTAAAAAAGGTCATGATTTCTAACTTAAAAACACGTTATACTTTAAATAATTTTCTCCTATTTAGTATGATAGCATAGTTACTTCGCCGGTTAAGTGAAAGGACTTCATATAAATTTCATGATGACCACTTTCCTATGCCATATGCTATAAAAATAACTTGTACTATGTTGTTGACAAGGTGCATGCTTGCACTGATCTTCTTGCACCGCTTAAATCATACTATTCTGCTGGTACCTTTCTGCTAATTTTATCATATAGGACAACATGCTTTCACTAGTGCAAGCATAATATCTAAAAGCATAGAATTTAAATAAAATGTAGGCTACATTTCCACATGACTTCCTCAACTTATACTAAAAATCGTCTTCGCCCTTTCTTGATGCTTCAAAGCATATCCTTTTGCTCTTTGTGTGTGATATCTTGCAATAAATTCATAGGGGAATAAAGAAGTCAGAAAGGGGAATTTTCAGAATGGGAAGGAATTCTATTATAGGGATTCCAAGAATAGTACCAAAGAGGGAAAAAATAGAAGTGGGATAGGGAAAAAAATTCAAGTTTAAAGTGGGATTTCTTCCAAGCGGATAGGGTAAATTAGAAGAATGTGGGAAGGTTAATCATTCTGGGATTGAAGAAGAAAACTGAGGGAATATTACGAAAGTGGAATATGAAGAAAGGTAGAAAATTTTCTGGAACGTCTGCCTGCACTGGTGTAAGAAAAAATAACTACAATGAAAATTAAGCATTACTTTAGTAAAAATATCCATGCTAATTACCCCGACTGTATAAAGGTTGGTTCTGTTGAACCTACTTTTACTTGGTGGTAGCTAGCATATCTAAAGATCAAGCAACATTTTCTTTTTATTAGAGATTTTTGATCTTCCTGCCAGCAAGCTAGTTTTCAGGTTTATCCTTCTGCAATCATGTCATCGAACTGATTTTCATAATTATAGGAGAATATTTTTTTTCTCATTTTATTTATTTATTTTTATTTTTATTTTTAAGAAGAAAGAGAATTCATGTTTTCAAAAGGTTGGTATTACCATTCACCACTACCGCCCCAAATTGCTGTTGGACTTGTTGTGTAAAATCTTTCCTGGTAGGTGGCTGAAAATACTTCTTTAACTTGTGCCCATTTACCAAGAATACTGAACTTTGTCCATCAATAGTTTTAACTTCTACTGCTCTATTCTCAAATACTCGGATAACTTCATAAGGTCCCATCCAACGTTTATGGAATTTCCCTTTAAAGATTTTAAATCTAGAATCATAAAGGAGCACCCAATCACCTGGTTGGAATTTCTTTTTCTGAATAGACTTGTCATGCCACCTTTTGCGTTGCCATTGAATTAGTATGTTATGTTGAACAACATCCCTACGAAGTTCATCTAACTCATTTAATTGGAGAAAACTCTGTTGTTGTGCCTTAGAGAGATCTAGTCCTAACTGAACTACAGTTCTGAAAATTTTGATCTGGAATTCAATTGGTAACAAAGCCTATTTTCCATATACCAGCGCATATAGTGTATGTCCCATGCTATTTCTCTAAGTGGTTCTGTATGCCCACAAAGCCTCTTGTAATCATTCAGCATAGTCCTTCCGATGCATATTGACTATCTTTGTAATAATGGACTCAATCACTTTGTTCGTGGATTCTAGTTGGCCATTTGCTTGCGGGTGATACGGTGTGGATTTCCTATGCCGGATCTTATATTGCTCCATCACACCCTATACCAAATTAGAAATAAACTGCGAACCATTGTCAGAAAAAATTTCTCTAGGAACACGAAATCTAGTAAAGATTTCAGTAAAAAGAAACATCAAAAACAACTTTTTCTATAGCAAAAGAAACAACTTTAGCTTCTAGCCATTTCGTAACAAAATCTCTACAAACGAAGATATGCTTTTTACTTAATGATGTTGGATTTATTGGCCCTATAAAATCAATAGCCCATTTTTCAAATGGATCAATCATAAGTTGAGGGCATAAAGACATTTCATTGGTTTGATTAGGCTGGCCCATTCGTTGACAACTATCACAATGCTTGACATACTATTTGGCATCCTTAAACAAGGAGGACCAAAAGTAACCAACACACAATACTTTATATGCAATCCGCTTATCAGCGAAGTGGCCTGCACAAGGTTCATCATGACCAAATTTTAATATGTCAAACACTTCCTCCTCTCTTACACACCTAAGGATAATCAGATCTAGACTGGTATAAAAGAGTCCCCTTGAATCCAGGAATATGTAGCACTTTTTTGAACAATACTCCTCTTTTCACGAGTGGACAAGTGGGGTGGTGTTTTCCCAGTAACCAAGTAATTAGCAATGTCAGCAAACTATGGGGAATATGTTGACATAGCAAAAAGATGTTCATCTGGAAAATCATCATTAACAGGAGTTGCTTCACCAGGATTATCTAATCTAGAAAGAAAAGCTGATACAACATTAGATTTTCCTGGTCTATCAACAATAGTAATGTTAAATTCCTGCAACAATAGTAACCACCTAGTCGCTCTACTGCTAGTTAATGGTTTATTCATCAAATATTTAATCACTGAATGATTAGTATGTACAAATAGTTCATATCCTGTAATATAGTGTCTGAACTTATTAATTGCAAAAATTACAGCTAAAAACTCTTTCTCTGTAAATATATAATTTAATTTAGTGGAAGCCAAATTCTTAATAATATAATAAATAGCATAGGATTGTTTATTTTCCTCTTTTCCTAAAGCTGTGCCAATAGCCAAGTCTGAAGCATCAGAGGAAATATGGAAAGGCAGAGACCAGTTAGGACCTCTTAAAACTGGTGCATGCACTAAATTTTCCTTCAATGTTTCAAAAGACTGTTGGCAAGTTGTGGTCCAAGAAAATTCGCTATCCTTAGCTAGAAGTTGGAAAAGAGGAGCAACTATCTTACAAAAAATTTCAATGAATCTCCTACAATAAACAGCATGTCCTAAAAAACCCCGTACTTCCCTTTGAGTTTTGGGTGCAGGAAAATGCATAATGATTTCGATCTTTGCTGGATCAACTTGGATATCTTTAGTAGAAATCAAATGGCCAAGTACTATTCCCACTTTGCACATTAATCTACATTTCTTTTCACTCAAGGCGAGATGGGCTTCATGACAATGAAGAATTACTTTTTCCAGGTTTTCGAGAGCTTCCTGAAAAGAATCACCAAACACAGAAAAGTCATCCATATAAATTTCTACACATTCTAGATTAGCAAAAATGGCCAGGGATGGCCTTTGAAACGTAGCCAGAGAATTAAATAAACCAAAGGGAAGCACTCTATAAGAAAATTTACCCCATGGACTAGTAAAAGTAGTTTTATGTTGATCTTCAGGTGCAATCTATATCTGGTTATAACCACTGGAGCCATCTAAAAAGGAAAAGTATTTCTTTCCTGCAAGGGTATCAATCACCTAGTCAATGAAAGGGAGAGGGAAGTAATATTTGAGAGTGGCTTCATTTAATTCTTGATAATCAATACAAATATGCCATCTTCCATCTTTCTTAGGCACTAGCACTAATGGAGAGACCCACTGACCATCAGAAATAGGATAGATAAAACCAACATCTAAGAGCTTCTGTACTTCTTCCTTCACAATATCTCTTAGAACTAGATTCATTCATGTTTGGGGTTGTCAGACAGGTCGAGATCCTTCCTAAATATAGATATGATGTGTACAAGTTTCAGGGGGGATTCCCTTCATATGTTCATAGCCCCATTCAAAGGCACTAAGATGGTTTTGCAACAAATTCACAAGCTGCTCTCGCTGAGATGAGTCCAAATCTGAACTAATATACAAGGATTTACTGGGGCTAATCTCAACAAGAGTAGTATCAGGCTTAGGAGTAATCAAGGGGGTGGCCAAATGCAACAGTACAGAAGAATGAGAATCATGGTTATCTTGAAAATCTAGGTTGAAGATCTGGCTCAATAGCTCAAAATTAGGCATAGTTTCTAGATTATTCAAGAAATATTGAATCTCATCATTTTTTGAAGACCCAATATGCTGATGGATAAAGGAAATGGGCTGAATCTCCTCATCACTGCTCTGATACAACCATAAAGTATTGCGAAGGTCCTGAATGGATCTGGCGGGGGGTTATGAAGTAACTTTCTTCCTAGTTTCACCATGTGAAATATACATATCACCGAAGCGACATCCAATATTTGCATTGACTATAGCAAGCCATGGTCAACCCAAGATAAAGGTATTTCCTCCTACTGGGTTCTTTGGCTGAAGCACAATGAAATTAACAGGATATTGCCAAGAATCAAATGAGATGATCACATTATCTAATACTCCTTCTGTCTTAATTCTAGATCTATCTGCTAATTCAAGCACAGTGGGAGTAGGGCGAAGATGAGATAACCAAATTTGATCCATGGTGTACTTAGTCATGACATTAATGGCTGCCCCTAGGTCTATAAGAACATTAGAGTTAAGGACATTACCAATCTGAACTGAGACAACAGGGTTTCCAGGATTAGTATATTTTTCCATAGACACACATCCCATCATGAACTCTGCTACCCTATCAAAAAATTGAATGGTTTTGGGTTCCAATCTCTTCTTCCTGGGTTTCTTGAGACAGAGTTCCTTAATAATCTTAATGCAAAATAGGGATATCTTTGATGGATTGGAGCAGAGGTATCTTAAAGAAAAGATTTTGAAGCTCTGATGCCGAGCTAGTCTTAAAAACAAGCTCACTTCTTTCCATTACTAGCCTCTCTGGGAAGGGAGACTGGTTGGAAGAAGGTGGCAAGGATTCAGAGGTAAGGTCTAATTAGTGACAACTTTCGAAGAATGATTAAGAGTTTCTTCTTCTTCTTTCTCTTTAACAATCACTCTAGGTTGCTTTTGATTTTCGGATGTTACAGTCCTTCCCGATCTTAATTGAATACCATGAACCCCAACTGGAATAGACTGGTACTCGAATAAAGGTGGGTTTGTTACATAGATCATTTACACTACTTTATTATTGTTAAGATTGGGCATAGGCTTAGCAGGCAACTGAGGAGGCCGAAAAGGTGGAGGTAAAGGTAATGGTGGAGTAGACTGACTCGAAGGTTGAGGCATTGGATAAGGTGCATGTGTAGATGGATATGATTGCATGGGTGGCTAGTAGGAATATGGAGAATGAGTTAGCCCTCTCTAACCTTGTTGCCATGCCTGAGAAGGTTTCCCATGCTGATATTGGTTTCCATAATGCCACTGTTGATTAGTGTTAGGATAAGAATATGCATGTGAATTATAACCAAAATAGTGTGGAGAAAATTTAGGAGCCATACTTGCACCTACCTGAGGCCAATTTATTTTTGCTCCCATAGCATACAAGTATTCAGCTTTAGATTGTCCCCCTATAAATACAGCTTTATGTCGTGGTATAGAGGGACATTTTTCTGTGATATGGTCTTCTGCAAAAATAGCACACATATTAGTTTCTTTCAAATTAAGAGGACATCCTTTAGGAGGATGCTTGTCTCTACATTTATGACAAAAAATACTTAATGACTCTTGTTCCTTCATGAGTTTTTGCTGAAATTTTAAAGAGTCCAACTGTTTGGTAACAATATTCATTATATCAATTTTCATGTTTTCTATTTTATTTTCTAGTCCAAAAATCATCACATCAATAGATTCAATTATCCTATTTCTATTTTGAGTTCCTCTATCAGATCTATATTGATTTCTTGAGAATTTCCTGCATAATTCACAAATTTGTTTGAAAGTTTGCTGAGAAATATCACCTTGTCCCAGCAGATTTAAATTATTTCTAGCATTATCAGTAAGTCCTCTTAAGAACAAGGTTCTAATAGTATTGGAATCAAGCTTAAGTTTCGACCTTTGTAAAATATACATAAACCTTTCTAGATAGTCTTCAAGAGTTTCATCATCCTGTATGATTGTAAAAATCTCATCCTACATGTCCCAAGCTTTGCAATATTCTTGATATTTAGATAAAAACACTCTCTTCATCTAATCCCAAGAGGCTATAGTGTTTCCTCCTAACCCCATAAACCAACACAAAGCTAAGTCCTTGAGAGTAATAGGAAATAATCTTAGCTTCTGAGCATCAGTTGAATAATCATAACTTCTGCACAAAATATCAAACTCAAATGCAAAAGAGTCAGGATATTCATGAACTTTACCATGGAAATGAGGGAGAGCTGAAGGTGTAATGTCCTTCATTTGTGCCACATTATCGGGGTCCACAATTGGAAACACAAAAGTGGATTGTTCCCACTTACCTAGTTTTCATCAATCCTTTCCCCATGATCTTCATAGTCTGCCATTGTTTCCCTTTTGCTCCCAAAAGACTGAACCACACCTGAGCTATTGTCACCAGAATCTAGGTGGACTATTCTTGCGTGATGGGTTTGAATTGGATTGGGCTTCCTTCTCACAGAAGGAGACCCAATATGAGAATGGTTTTCAGAATTCTTTCGGCCCTTAGTGGGCTTTGAACCCCTACCTTTCTTAGGCATTCATTTCAAGAAAGAAAGAAAAATAAGAAAACAATTTCTAATAAAAATGATGTTAGAAATCAATCAACACCAGCAAAATTCCTTCAAAGAAACTTTTCCAAAAAAAATACTACAAAAATGAAGGAAAAATTACCTCTATTATATAATTAGAAAATTCTTACCAAATCAAATCGCCTCCCTGACAACGGCGCCAAAATGTTGGGTGTACAAATTTCACTTAAGAAAACTCTTCAACACTTAATTATCAACCCTGGGAATTCGTAAACTTAGAGACAAAGCACAGGAAATGCCAGAGATGGTATGAATATTTCTAATGTCAATCCCTACTTTCTTTAAAGGAAAGATTGCATAATCAAACTAAAGAAAGAAAAAGGCAACTTGAACCATCAAAATAATCTAAGACTGGAATAAGGAAGAATGCATTTGCAAAAGAGATTTAGAAATAAAGGGGCAATCACTCTAGCTAACTATTGGTTAACTACTGCGTGTGGTTTTCTTTAGCAGAGTGTTATGAAACCAACTCAAGAAAAGATAGAAAAGATAGATCAACACCTTAGAATTCAGCCTCTTCGAGGGGGCAACCTCCTTTACATTACATAAATGAACAATTCTTGGATGATTAAAATGACAAAACCTCCTTTCCATATATAGGAGTCTAAGGAGTCATAATATAACCTAGTTGGCCTAACAATAATAATATAAAGCCACAAAAATGACAATAGAGGGATTCTATGGGGCACAGTAATAACAATATGGGGATAATAGGGGCACAACAATATTAATAAGGGGTACAACTACA
>APFE030715524.1:39540-141489 GCA_000404065.3 Pinus taeda | reverse complement strand
TTCGATTGCCTTATCTACAGCTGAAGCAGAATATGTTGTTGCTGCATCTTGCTGCACTCAACTCCTTTGGATGATGCAGACCTTGCAGGATTTTCAAATCAATTGTACTCTGCCTGTTTCCATCTTATGTGATAACACAAGTGCAATCAGCATTTCAAAGAATCCAGTCATTCATTCGAAGACAAAGCATATACCGATCAAATATCATTTTCTTCGGGAACAAGTTCTTGAACAAAAGGTCAAGTTGGAGTATGTTCCTTCTAAGGAACAAGTTGCTGCTATTCTCACCAAACCATTGCCCAGGGAGGCCTTTGAATACCTCAGGCACAAGCTGGGGGTTGTTGATGCATCATCATGTTGAATCTCTTTTGATGATTGTCCGTACAGGTTCAGGGGGAGCATATAATGCATTGTTGGCATTATGGAGGATGTGCAGAAGGAGATCTTGGAAGTAGCTGCAATATGTCTCTATCTCTTTCATGGTGGATTATGGTTCTTCATTGCAGATCTGGTTCATATTCAGGGGGAGCACGTTTTTAGGGGGAGCATAACCCTTTGCCCTTGATGTCAAAGGGGGAGAATGAAGCTGAAGCTTTTAAGGTCTTGAGGTTGCCATCAAGTCCAAAGGGGGAGATTGTTGGCATTATGGTTCTGGTATGATGTTTCAGATGTTGTACTTGATGGCAACACCCATGGCATGGCTCTCATTTTGATGAAAATAAAGAAGTACGCAGGAGAATAGTTCAGGAGGTGCGTACCCGTAGGTATGCCGTGCAGGGACCGCGTCCTAATACGCGGATTACCCATTCATGGGGTGCGTACCCCAGTGCACACACTTCAAGGCAGTTAAGCGCCCACATGTGGGGTTTCTCATGGTATTTAGCCAACAGTATTGGGTTATCATGGTTTTGGTCCGTGGTATTGTTTATTTATTATTTCTATTGAGCCCCATGATCCTTGATTTAAGGAAGAACTAGCCTATATAAAGCAAAGGAGATCATTTGGCTTGTGCATCTTTTGGAGTGATAGAATATCTTAAGATCTGATTTATTGGGTTCTTGGTTTTTAAAAGATTGATCTATAAAGGAGAAGTTAGAAGCGAATCTGCGGAGGGTGATATCTTGAGCACAAGTTCAGATCTGAGCATCTGAGGTTATTTCAGCCCTAGTCCAAGGTACGCAGAGGCGCCGAAGGTTCAGTGCGTGGGTACGCAGAGGCGCCGAAGGTTCAGTGCGTGGGTACGCAGAGACGCCGAAGGTTCAGTGCGTGGGTACGCAGAGACGCCGAAGGTTCAGTGCGTGGGTACGCAGAGGCGCCGAAGGATCAGTGCGTAGGTACGCAGGGCGACAGTGGTTCAGGTGCGTGCCCTCTATAGCAGCACGCGGTTCGATTATTCTTTTGAGTGCGTACCTGTTGTGAAAGTATGCGGCGCGATTATTCTTTTGAGTGCGTATCTCCTGAGAAGTACGTGGCGCGATAATTCCATTGGGTGCGTACTGTACGCAGATCAGTGAAAGGAGCAGTGCGTGGCCATGCTGTCCAGCAGAAGGAGCTCTGCGGGTATACGCAGAGAGGCAGAAGGAGAAGTGCGTAGCAACGCAGGCCAGTAAAAAGAAAAACCGCGTATCTGTGTTAAGATCTTTTGTTGGTTGGATTTTTCTGTTGATAAGGTGTTCTAGGTTCTGTTCTGTTATCGTTGATCTGGTTATTGCAGCTGACTGTATAATTTACATGTACTTGATGATCATTTGATATATATGGATCCAGTTTGAAAATTTATGAAAAGTGGTCCTTGAAAAGAAGTAGGGGGTTGTAGCTCCCTTCCAGAAGAAACTGGAAAACGAGAGAGAGTTGTAGCTCTCTGCAGGTTGCAGCCTGCGTACTGATAAAGGACTGCACCAGTACAAAAACATTGTAAAAGAAGTCTCTAATTTGAAAGAAGATAGAGACATATTGCAGCAGGTGGTTTTCACCCACATTGGGTTTCCACCTTATATCTGGTGTTCTTTGATGTGACTGTCTGCTTTTCTTGCTCATACTCATTATTTATGGTATTGGTATGCAAAAATAATTCAAAGTATAAATAAGAAATATTTGGCAAAAGAATTAGATAATACTGATTCACCCCCCCCCCTCTCAGTATTATTGTCAACAGTTCGAAGTTCTTGATTGTAGGTACAAAATCAGTTTCTTATCACATCTCAAAGTTCACCAATGGCGTTCAATGGCTTGAGACACGAGTATGCCCTAGATGGCAGCTCGAATTACATAGCATGGAAGGATTGCATGGAAGTGGTATTAGAGGACAATGGTTTGAAGGACTTCATCGATCAAGAAGTCCCTAAGCGAGTAGCAACTAATGCCCAAGAATTGGTGGAATGGAAGAAATGTGTGGCGAGAGCGAGGAGGATTCTTTTGGAGGGAGTTCAAGACCATATTGTCTCGAGTCTCCATGGGAAGGAGACTCCGTTTTCAATGTGGAAGACATTGAGGGATCTATATCAGAACAACAACGACCAAAGGAAGCTGGCGCTGGAGGAAAAGCTTTGGAAAATCAAGTGTGAAAAGGCACGATCTCTCCATATCTGAACAAGCTCACCAGCTGCAAAGATGAGCTTGGAAGTGTAGGAATCATGACAGTTGATGATGATATGGTGAGTCTTGCTCTCCTCGATCTTCCTAAGAGTGTTGAAAATGGCAACAAGAAATGCTAAAAATAGAAGTGCTAAAAATAACACTGCTATAAATAGAAGTTTGGGTACCAGTGTTGGACATAGTAACAAGGAATGAAAAATGGAAGTGCTAAAAATAGCATTGCTATAAATAGCATTTCAGGATGGATTCCAATTTTAGTTAGTCCTTGAACTAAAATTTGAATTTGATCTTAGCAGCTGTTTGTAAAATAATTAATTAATTCATCTTGAGTTAATTAGTTGTAGAAAATCAAACATGAAGTCTATGTGGGAACATGTAACAGTTATCCCATTAATTGAGGAATTTATCCATTAGTTAAAGAGATAAGGATGAGTTTTAATATTGAGTTGTAATTGGTTGGCTCAGTTAACTGAGTCAAGTCCAGTTAGATTAATTCAAACAATTTGTTGAATTAATTGTGAGTTCAGTTAATTAATGCTTGCATGCATGTAACTGTTGCTCTCCAGATAATTGAATATTCTCTCATAAATAACTCATGCATGTCAGTTCAGTTAGAGACCTAGTTGAGATTAGATGATGGGATAGTGTACTATCAGTTGGATGTTTTTTTCCTATAAAGGAAACTCATCTATGCATAAGGATTTATCTCCTTCAGGATTGCGCAGTTATTTCCGAGCCCAGTGAGCAATGCGAGGTGGGAATTCACACAAGTGGAAGCACTGGACCCTAGGAAAAATTGCACAAGGAAATAGGAGGCTTGGAGGGCACAGGAGAAGGTTGTGAAAGCCTTTGACTGTCTATGAGTAGGATTTTTTGATTGTAGAGAGAGTAGGATAGCTTGAGAGCTGATTCTTTTTGTAACTTGAACAAGATTTCCACTTGTATTATAATACAGAGATTGGGGTTTTAGGCTAAGGCTTTCCCCGAGTTATTCTTCTGTGTTTCATGTCTGATTTATTCTTCTCAGTTATATGTGTTTCAATTGATCTAGCTCAAATTGATTAAGCTTCTGCAAAGTTTGATTGTAGAAGTAGATCTAGTATTTTGATTTAGTATATTGCATTATCAGGTGATCTACAGTGGGAATTTCTACAAAGAGCTGGCATAGCTACCAGGACTCAGTAAATGGAAGAAAGAAACTGCCAGATTGGGAATGACTATGGTTGGATCTGATACAGGAGGAGATCAGGAGAAGCACCAGAGATGGTTCTTCATCTAAGCATGACGATGAAGAAAATCTAGCCTTAGCAAGTAAGGCAAGGAAAGGGAAAGGGAAGGCTTCCCATTCCAAATCGAGTTCTTCCCATGGTGGGAAGAAGATTGAAAAATCTAAAGTGCGATGCTTCAATTTTCATGAGGTGGGCCATTATGCAACTAATTTTCCATTGAAGAAATCCAAGAAGGGATCCTTGAAAGGATTAGATGGTGAGGCACTGGCCTCATAGTTCGAATTGGATTTACCCTCATCGCATGCATGGATTCATCGATGGTGGGCTGTCTTTGGTACCTAGACAGTGGAGCCTCATTCCACATGACCGGTGATAAGAGTTTATTCAGTACCTTGGAGGAGAAAGACCTCCAAATGCGCATCAATATGGGCGATGATGGAAAGTACCGTGTTTCAGGTGAAGGTACGGTTGTGCTTCAGAGGGAGCATGGAGCTCCTCTCACCCTGACTGATGTAAAGTATGTGCCTGGACTGAAGAAAAACTTGGTATTAGTTGTGATGTTGGAAGACAAGGGTTATGATGTAGTCTTTAGTAAAGGAAAGGTGTTCCTGAGACACATAGCCACGGGTCAGACCAAGAGGATTGGGATTCGAGTGAAGAATCTCTATAAGCTAGAGGTAGATGACTGTGCTACATTAAATTCCAAAGCAAAATTGGCACAAAGCGAAGATATTGGCGAGTTATGGCATAGAAGGTTGGGCCACTTACATCATGGGGCCTTGAAGATAATGCAACAGATTTCTACCAGACTTTCTAAAGGTAAACTTGAGCAAGTGGACACATGCAAAGGTTGTACCTTGGGTAAGTATGCAAAATCTTCCTTTCATGATTGAGATAGTCAAGTTGAAGCAATCTTGGAGTGAGTTCATACATATGTGTGTGGACCATTCTCGAAATCCTCCACTGCTAAATAAAGGTACTATGTTATTTTCATTGATGATTTTTCTCGTAGATGCTGGATCTATTTCATGCAAAAGAAGGATCAAACCTTCTCAAGGTTTTGTGAGTTCAAAGCCTTGGTTGAGAAAGAATAGCGACAATGGTGGAGAGTATGTCTCTCGAGAGTTTAGGGAGTTCTGTGCAGCAGAAGGAATTAAACAGAAGTTGACGGCACCTCATAACCCATAGCAGAATGGGATGGCCGAGAGGAAGAATAGAATGATTGTGGGGGCAGCTCGGGTGGTGCTACATGACCAAGGCCTGCCACTTCATTTGTGGGCTGAGGCATGCAACACAATGGTTTACTTGTAGAATAGAAGCCCGCATCGCATACTTGGGATGAAGACACCACATGAAGCTTTCTCCGGGAAGAGACCAGATGTGGGTCACTTCAAGATCTTTGGCTCATCGGTTTATTGCCATATGACTAAGGATTCCCGGAAGAAGTTAGAGCCAAAAGCAGAGTTGGGGATACTTGTGGGGTACATTGATACTCCCCACAATTATCGGGTGTATTTGCCTACCAGTCAGAGGACAGTGGTTCACAAAGATCTTAAGTTCGATGAGCTGAAGGCCATGCGAGTTTCCCTTGAGAGGGAGCTCAAGATGTAGGCAGAGGAGGAACTTTTTGTTCCTAAGGAGGAGGAGCCTCAGACTGATACGAAGTAGCCGCATGTAGAGGTTTCAGGAATGGAGACATCCACTCATGCAGAGTCTTCCAGAGATGGGCAGAAGCACACGAGAGAAGCTGCTAGATTGTTGTCATACGCGAGAGAGAATGTGGGAGAGCCATCTTCTCAGCGCAGACAGAGGAGTTCACCTAAGCGGTACACTGGTTACATGGCCCTTGCTGGGGAATGTGTAGAGACTGAACCATCTTCCTTTGAGGAAGCAATGCAGCAACCAGTTTGGGTTGATGTTATGGTGGACGAGTATGACTCCATAGTTCAGAACAATTTTTGGGATGTTGTTCCAAGACTGGAGAACAAGTCAGTCGTGAGTTCCCGTTAACTTTACAAGGTAAAGCAAGCTGCTGATGGTAGTGTGGAGAAACATAAGGCAAGGTTTGTTAGCCGTGGTTTCTCACAGGTCGATGGGATCAACTATGATAAGACTTTTGCTCCTATATCAAGGTACTCATCTATCATATCGATGTTAGCACTATCAGCACAGATGGGTTGGAAGATCCATTAGATGGATGTGAAGACTACATTCCTCAATGGCAAGATTGATGAATAGGTGTACATAGAGTAGTCAGAAGGATTTGAGACCTTCAGTCGTGAGTCTCATGTGTGCTGATTCAAGAGAGCTTTGTATGGGCTGAAGCAAGCACCTCGTGCTTGGTACACCATGATTAAAAACTACTTCATCGGGCTGGGCTTCAAAAAGAGTGAAGTGGATGTGAACTTGTACCACATCATGGTGGAAGGTAAGCAGTTGATCGTTGTTCTTTATGTTGATGATCTGATATTGATAGGTGATGATTAGTTGATCATGTCTTGCAAGGAGGACCTTGCAAGAGAATTCAAGATGAAAGACATGGGTCTCATGCACTACTTTCTAGGCATGGAAGTGTGGCAGAAGGATGGGGAAGTGTTTGTGTCTCAAGGCAAGTATGCCAATGGCATACTCAGGATATTCCACACGGAGAAGTGCAAGCCCATGCAGACTCCTCTAGCAGGTAATTAGAGGAAGGAGGATGCTACTTCAGGTGAGCTAGTAGAGGCTACTGTGTATCAAAAAATTTTGGGTTCATTGATGTATTTAGTGAACACACGACTAGATTTGCGCTTTGCGGTTAACCAACTGAGTCAAGCTATGGTTTAGCCTACCAAGCTGTTTTGGAAGGAAATGAAGCATGTTTTGAGGTACCTCAGAGGCACATCTGAGTTTGGATTATGGTATAGACGGTTAGAGGGAGTGAAGCTACAGGGCTTCACAGATGCATATTGGGCAAGGAGTCCATTGGATTGGAAGAGCACATCAGGAGGAATTTTCAACCTTGGTTCAGCTACAGTTTCTTGGTACAATAGGAAACAGAGGTCAGTTTCACTCAGCTCAGCAGAGGCTGAATACATGGTTGCAAGTTAGGCAGCATGTGAGGCCATTTGGATGCAGAAAATTCTAGTTGGTTCATTTGATCAGAGGATGGATCCAACTGTGATCTATTGTGATAATTAGAGTTGTATCAAACTCTCTGAGAATCCAATATTTCATGACAGGTCCAAGCATATCGAAATTCGGTATCATCATCTCAGAGACTGTGTGGCCAGGATTATCATGTTGTTGCAGTATGTTTCAACCGAGGAGCAAGATGCTGACATTTTGACTAAGGCATTGTCAAAGTGTAAATTCGAGTTCCATAGAGACAGGATTGGGGTGACAGATAATCCCTTTCTTGTTGAGAGGGAGTGTTGAAAATAGCAACAATAAATGCTAAAAATAACATTTCTATATTCCAATTTTAATTTGTCCTTGTATTAAAATTGAGAATTAAAATTCAAATTTAGTCTCACTAGCTGTTTGAAAAATAATTAATTAATTCATCTTGAGTTAATTAGTTGGTAAAATTCAAACATGAAGTCTTTGTGAAGACATGCAACAATTGTCCCTTTGATTGAGGAAGTTATCCCTTAATTAAGGAGATAAGGATGAGTTGTATTTGAGTTGTAATTAGTTAGCTCAGTTAACTGAGTTTATTAGTTATTAGTTCCAAACAGTTTGTGACTAATTGTGAGTTAAGTGGTTAATTCGATGCACACATTGCAACTAGTGTTTCTAGATAACTTAAATTTCTCTCATAAATAACCAATGCATGTCAGTTCAGACAAAGACCCAGTTGGATTAAGGCCAAGGACAATTGTACTTTAGTTGCTAGCTATCCATGTGAATCTCTGGGATGAGAAGGAATTCATCCTTAGGATTGTGCAGTTCACAGAGGGTCGAGTGTGTGTGAGGTAACAATCATCAGGGGGCGTTGGAGGCCAGGGAAATTTGCACAAGGAATGGGAGGCTTTGGGGATTGAGAGACATATGTGTTGTTCTTTTTGTCTATGAGCAGCATGAGGATTGTACTGAGAGCTTGGATAGCTTGTGAGCTAAAGCTTTGTGTAATCCTAAGATATTTCCACTTGTATGATAATACAAATAGCGGGGTTTTTAGCTGAGGCTTTCCCCTGAGTATTTTCTGTGTTTCATGTGTGATTGAATCTTCTTCTCTGTTATATGTGTTCTGTTTGATCTTGCTCAAATCGATTAAGCTTCCTCAAGTTTGATTGTAGAAGTAGATTAAGTATTTTTCTTTAGTACATTGCATAATCAATTTAATCTATAGTGAGAATTTCTACAATTATTATTCTATGCCAATAAATCTCTATCAAATAGAAGAGAAGGATGACTTGGCTCCTTTAGAGATATATAATATGAATTAATTAAAAATTCACAGGGTTATTTCGATTCTCATCTTTTATTTCACTTCTTTAGAGAAAACTATATATTCAAATACCAACTCAACTCAAACCAAACTAAAATAGAGAATCCTAGTTATGAAGATGTTTCTTTGTCCATACCTTATAACGACATTATTTTTTTGAATTATACTTGAAGTTCACTAATAATAACCTGGATTTATATATTTCTTTTAGCACCAAATTTAAATCATGGTTAACATACGAATATCCGATTAAATATGACCTAAAGATGATTCAAAGAGTATCACCTTTAGTTTCAGCACGTGGCAAAGTAATTTCTGAGGTGTGAAGTTTTATTAGAGGCATTGTTTGTTTATTTGTTTTGGTTAGAAAATGGTTTTCTCTTGCTTTTATGTGAATTTCAATTTATCACATCTAGCATGTTGAGAAATGGGAAAGAATAATGTGTGACATTTATCTTGCAGAAACTGATCTTGAATGAAGGGATAAAGAGTTTAACCAAGCTACAATCTACTTTGGTAAAGGTAGAGGGACATCTTAAAAAGTTACCTAAGAATACACCATATACATATTTTGAACATAAGTAATATATGGATTTTTCATTTGTAGATATGTTCTTTTTTCTATCCAAGATATCACAACAAGACAAATATTGATATTGTAGAAATTGTTAGACAACCTCATTGAGGTTACTTTTTCTGATGTTCTACTTGATTGATACATTCTCATGACAGGAAGGCTTTAAATACGAATTAATATGTTACCAAAACAAATTATATTCAAAGTTTATACATATAATAGATAAAAACAAATGTCAATTCCTTCATTTGATTGTTACTTGACTCTGGTGTGGGCAGGTTACATGAAATGTGATTGGAAAAAGGATGGGGAGATAATATAGAGATCATGTATTAGATATGATTCATTTGTTGTTGGAGATCCTTCAGGCACTTCAACCATTGACTTTGGAAATGTTTCTAGTAAGCATTCCTATGGTTTTTAATGTTGTGATTCTTTCACCTCATGGTTATTTTGGGCAAGCAACTATTTTAGGAATGCGTGATAAGATATTTAAGGACAGGTAAACAATTTTTTTATAATTGCAATGCCCATTCCATGATATCCTCTCTTTATTGTTTGATTGTATTTTGAATGTTTATTTCGATTTTTTTGTATTTTAACTATGAAATTGAAAGTACTTGGTTTTATGTCTATGTAAACAACAAGCAAAGCTTGAAGATGAAATTAATATTACACGATATTGATTGAAATCCTTTTAATTGTTTCGTATTGAAATATTTTCATGATTATTAGAAAAGTTTACTTTCATGTTGTTATTTGAGAACATGTTGTTTATATACTTGACCAAGTTCATGCATTAGACAACACATTGTTGTTGCGAATAAAATGACAAGGATTAGACATCACACCTAAGGTTATTTGTTTTAACAAGTTATTTACAGCTTCAGCTTTTTAGCATGTAACTTACTTGGCATGATTGTGCCTAAGCTTTCCCTGAAGGTTGAATACTAAGTTACTAAGATGTTGTTTTCTATGGTGACTTTAATTTGTTTATACAGTTCATCTAGCCACTATCGCTCAATCGAAGAAAACCTGTTCGAGTTTCTTGCTCTTATGGGGAAGAATGACTTTAACATTGTTGATGTTGAGGTATATGTAATATAAATCCTTTATAATCTACTTTCATTTATATTCTAGTGTTCATCGTCTTTCATGTCTTACACTTTGCACTCTAGGTTTTTTGTTTTGTTTTTAGAAAAGAAACTCAGTATTGATGGTAAGCAGTAGGATTTGAAGAAAGAGGAGAACACTAACACTGGAGCGACAAATGCAAAAATAGAGAGAAGAGAACCGGTCTAGTGGTACCCTTAAAGCTAATATTCCGCATAAGACACACACATAGAGACTGATGTTCAAGTCTTCATAGTTGGTGAATTCACCTGCAATGACTTGACAACACAATGATAATGTTTTATAGTGATGAAACAACATTTCATGTGTAAATTGTAGTCCAGCCAATGTTAAATTGGAAACTCATATTGTAATACTTGACATTTCATATAATATAATTTCTGTGGTTGAAATTATTTATAGTTGCACTTGATATTGTTTAGTATTTTAACTAACATACGTAATTTTAAATTTTCATATTAGATGAACCAATTCACATTTTATGATGTTTTTTAATTTAGTTGCAAAATCATACTATTAATCTATGTTGATTAATAATGAACAAATAAAATCAATCTAAAAATACTAAATTAGTAGTTTATATTGATTAATGATGAACACAAATAAAATGAATATATGATTAAATTAGTCATTTATAATGATTATTAATGAAAATAAATGAAATGAATATAAACTACTAAATTATTCATTTATATAATGAATATGAAACTACCAAAAAAATATAAATGACTATTGCAAATGATTAATTTTTCATTACAAATGACAACTAAATTTTGCATATATACGACTATTAGTAGCTAATCTATAGTATCTTATAACACGACAAAAATTTAGTCATATTTCTTTGGTCATTAATTGGCTTCAAACGACAACTAAAATTTGCATATATATGACTATTAGTAGCTAATTTACAGTATCTTATAATACGACCAACATTTTGGTCATATTTATTTGGTCATTAATTGGTTTTCTTAGATGATCATATAGTAATATATTTTGTTGTATATTTGGTCATTAATTGTGGCAATTAGTGACTAAACCAATAACTAAATTAATGACCAAATTAATGACTAAAGATACTGCTAAACGATAAAATTGAGACAATCAATTAATGACTAAGCAAAAAAATGACTAAAAGTTGATCGTGTTATAAGATACTGTAAATTAGTTACTACTGGTCACCGACTGAAAAATAGTCATTTATATGCAAATTTTAGTCGTTGTTTTAGTAACTAATTAGCCATTTTGTACTAGTGAGACGTTGACAGAGGAATCAAATGAGGTTGAAGAGCCTAATATTTCTAAATATAACATTATGTGTATGGTTTCAAGCTATTTTATAGATGGTGATGAACAACCATCTAGGACTATCATGAAGGTGAAGGAAGAAAAAGAAATGTCTTCTCAAGGCATTGAAGGAAGACAAAATTATAATTTTATTCTAGTCGAGAATGAGATGATATTGTCTCATAGAGATAACCAAAGGGAAGACCATACACCTTTGATAAAAGAGATTGCTAAATAATAGTTGTAGAAGCATATTGTTGTAGAAGATTTGGAAAAATTGGCTCATGGAGATAGTCAAAAGAAGCATAAAAAGGAAGAGCAACATTCACATATAATGTTGATGAATTAAGAGGAAGAAATCAAGTTGTTCGAAAATATGCTAAGAGAACTCGAGAATGAAATTTCATTTCATTCAACACAAAAGGGCGAGGAGGATTGTTATCCAAGTCAAGAGATTGTTTTCCTAATTTGGATGAAGAGTTGGCTTATTTGGAAGAAATGTTATTGGACCCTAAGGTGCATAGGTTACATGAAAAACTGAAATCAACATAAGAAGTTGTTTTACATGACATCAAGATGGGTGATGCTGCAATGTATGATCAACAGAAAGCATTTGAAGAGAAAGTTAATAAGAACTTTAATATTCCTATGCACAATAACATGTAACAAATGAAAGTTGACAACATAAAATTTCAGCAACTAAGAACAAGGCTGGATGATAAGATTGTTAGATTATGGATGTTTATGAAGAGGATACCTAGGAAAAGGTACAACAAAAAGAAAAGGACAACCAACAAAAAAGAAAAAATCACTATAAGGATTTGCATCAACAAAGAAAATGGATGATAACAACATAAAGTTTGGAAACCTAGAATGGTAAAGAATATAACAACAACAATATAGCAACACCACAAAGGGATGAAGGGAAAACTACAAAACAAGGTTTGGGATCTTGGAGGATTCAGAAATTGATGACACATGACTAGGAGGTCATGAATTTTTTCTAATTTAGGAGTTTAATGTAGGAGCATTAAAGCTTCCCAAAGCCATCATGCTTTTTGAAGAAAAGCTCAAAAGGGGCTTCAAAATTGAAAAGGAATTTTAATTCCTTATTTATAAATATTCATATTTTATTTTATTATTATAGGAAATATGAGTCATAGGTTTAGAAAATCTATGGATAGGCAACATGTCGATAATGCAAAAGCAAGATTATTTCACCGTGAAAAGCATGAGTGATTTAGGGATGTAGAACAATCTATTTTTCTTCTAACTTTGTATTTAATCATTGTAAGAATATGGGAAAGGCTAATGGCCAAATGAATGTATAATTAGCTGATAGAGGGCGAATGGAGAGAAAATGATGTTTTTGATGTTTGTATGTACAGTTATTGTGATGATGAATGAAAAGAAAATTCACCATATTGTTGTGTGTCTCTTTCCATGTATTATGTATGAATGTATTTGAGGTCTAGTGATTTTTTTTTCACATGAGATTAACTAAATATATACATGAATTCAGATTGAAAGACATACTATCTGTGTGAGCGACTATAAGGAGAACAAATGGGATTGATAAGACTCATTTATAACATAGCTGGGTAAAATTCCCTTTTGGAATTCTAGTTAAAGTTGAGATTGAATTTGGGTAGAACCTATATGTTGGGTTGTGTTATATTCTTTCCATGACTAGCCCACGTAGTTAAACAGGGGGTTAGAGGGGGGGCAGAGCCCCCCCTTCGTTGCACCGATTGCGTAGCAGGGGTCGGGGGATCACAAGGGGTTTGAAGGGTGCAAGTAACCCCACTTTATGGGGTCGGGGGCAGTACCTCGGAAAATTTTGGTTTTGGACCCTATGTTAGGTTGGGCAGACCAACCTATGGCTTTGTGCATGATTTTCACACATGGTTTTGGACACAACAGTTTTTAGTCCATGGTTTTGGACGCGATGGTTTTCTGTCCATGGTATTGGATGCTTCAACATGAATAAATATGTATTGTAACATTGAAAGGAACATAATGAAAAATCAATCTGGTAGTCTCGGTTTTGGGATCTAGGGGAAATCTCTATGTATATGTGTTTTATGTGTTATGCTCTCACATTGTTTATTTTCTGTGTTTTAGAATTTGTATGTAGGTAATTTCTATACCGGGTTAAAACCTACATTTGGTATTAGAGCTGTTTTGGCTTCAAGGGGACACCTTTGTTGCTGAGGAGTTTTGCTCGGGCCTGTGGTAGACCTTGTGCAGTGGGAGATCTGTGGGATCGATTCTGGTGGTGAAAGAAGATGGCGAGCAGTGGAAAGATAGAGATCAAGAAGTATCCAAATAGGTTCCAAATTATATAGAAGTATCTATGAATTAGAATAATTTGGTGAAGGATTATGGATTTCAGTGTGAGTAAATCCAACAAAACAAGTAGAAGACTTGTTGATGATAAGAAATTCCCTGTGTGTGGATTGAGGGGTTTCTTTGTGAACAATCCTACAGAATGAGAGAGTTATAGAAGAAGGTGCATGATCACCTTGATGTCAATATTTCATTGACATCCAAGAAGTAGAGAAGTTGAGATTGTAAGGAAAATCATATTTTCTTGCATCAGGACCCCTAAAGCTTGTGGTGTGTATGTGTATATCCCCAAGTAGCATGTTCTTGATAGTAGGTGTCCCCTTGGTGAATGCGCGTGCGTTGATGGGGCATGACACTGAACCAATAACTGAAACTGTTATAGGCTATTTTATCACGTCTAATCATCAAGCGTCCTAATGGGATCAATCAACAATCCTATTCCACCTTTACATCATTATTGCACAAAGGCCTATGCATGACTCTCTCATTCCCCAAAGTTTCTGTCCTAAACTGCATCATCTAAGCCAACTTTAGGACCAACGCTCCCTAACCTCTTGCTGGACTATGTTCACTTGCAGGTTTCTCCATTGTGGCCTGCGTTGGTCACCTATAGGTTGCTCCCCTTTTCACCTGCATTGGTTCTAGAAATTCAGGAAAAAGAGAGAGAATCCCAAAGACTCCATTTCTAGAAGCTTCCAGAATTTGTTGTAACCATTTACCTCAGATAAAACTTCTGGATCCTATCTTATCCTACCTTAGAGTTTTAATCCCTTATCCTTTGATTTTATCCTCCCATCAAAGGTGGATCTAAAACCTTAGATTAGTAATTAGATAAGAAATCCCAACTTACCTCACTCCTCTATATATTTACAACCTTCCATATGCAAGGGGTTGGCTTTTAGAGACTGATTCTACCCTTATGTTGTTGTTGTCAAAGTGATCTTCTCATGCATTTAGGGTGATCAGAGGTGCACTTTGTGATAAAGGAAGGATAATTCAACAACTTGGAGGAGCTCTTCTACAAGATCAACCCCTATTTATGGTTGTAACTCACTCCATTTATATCAATGCAAAGAGTTCTTTGTTTTCCTATATGTGATGTCATTATTTCATATATTTCAATACCATGTTGATATGTTGAATAAAGTAGATAGATGATGCTACATAGATCTCGTAGTTTCTTGGCTTGTGTTGTCTGGTTGTGCAGGTTCTAATTTTGGCAATTGGAGCTAGGATTGGAGCATTCATGCCAAAGAAAGATTGAAACATTTGATAGATTCCAAGTTGGTTTCATCCCTTCATCTACTTACTTTAAGGAAAACATTGGGTCCTTTGTCTTTATGTTGTTCTAGGTCAGTTCACTAGACCTAAGGGAGATATTTCTGTCCACAGTCATAAATCCCGCATAAAAAATTGGTGACTCAACTAGGGATCAATCTATTCCCTTGGTGGTTTCTTTGTCCATAGTTTTTGCTTTACCTCTTTCATAGACCTTCATTTCTTTACACAAGAAGAACAGACCTAGGAAGTGATTTAATTGAGTCTTCTTTGCAATTTTGTGAGGGAATCCTCTATCCCTAAACCAACACACCCTTTGTGCCTCTGACAGAATGTTGTAACCCACTTGGGTCCACTTTGTATCTGTGTTGCAAAGCACTGGTGCCTCTTCTGCATTAGTGTTGGCCCCTATTTTTGCACAAAACTTGCCCTTGTTTCTAAGTGTCTCTTTGATCAGCATACTTCCAACTAACCTTCCCTGAGTCTTGAGTGCTTTGTGGTCTCTCTAAAGCCTTCATTTGGTTTTTATTTATTTTTGATTTCCTATGGTAAGAATTGGTTTTGATTTTTCTTTGTTCTTATCATTTGGTCGCTTGCAAACTAATTTTGTTTGGTCATTGATCGCTTGGATGAATTGTTGTTTTAGTTCTCATTCTAAAAAGTGCATTTGAATAAGTGATTAAACATTTTCATGTTAGTTTTCTTCATTTTAAAAATCAAGTGCGTTGAAAAGAAAAATCTTTGCATTTGCATCTAGGGTTTTGTGTGTGAAATTGGAATTCCCAAGTGTAACAACGTAAACTTTGAAATGGGAACTGATATGATTACCTATTTTGTTGAGGTAGCAAAAAAATCAACCAATTTTGAAAAGTGGTGATGCAATATATATATATATAGATATAGTTATATATATATATATATATATATATATATATATATATTAGTAGATAGATGATAGTGATAGATAGATAGATAGTAGATAGATTAGATATATATATAGATATAGATATAGATATAGTTTTTGACACTTCAAATTTTTTTATGTAGAGTTTTTAGAATGTTAGTGCTTTGCATGTTGATTTTAAAACTGTTGATTCTGCATCAAGCTAAAAGGTTTATTTTTTGACTTTAAATTTTCAAATGTATTAAATGTGAATAATTATTTTCTAAATTTAACAATTTTTGAAGTGGTCTTCTTCTTCATATTTTCTTGATTTTCTTTTAACCTTTTTGTTTGTTTGTTTTATAGTGAGGTCTTTATTCTTTTGCATAGTTAAAGAAGAAGGTCGCTATTTTAAAGTTTCGATATTCTACATATTTATATATCGTTAATTTATTTTTCAATGCACATCAAATAATTGTCTCTAATTTTTTTTTTTTTAACTATTGACATAAAAATAAACATTTTGAACATAAATATAACAAAAAAATTACACATTTTGATAAAATTTTGCTAGAAATGACATGTCAAAATCACAATTTTTATAAGAAAAATTTAACAAAAAATGGTTAAATAATAGTTTTTGTTTTTGTTTTTTTTTTTTTTGTTTTTTGTTTTTGTTTTTATGAATTTCCTGTCAAAAATAATAATAATTATAGTTTTTTTCAAAAAATAATGATTCGCATAAAAATTAAAGTGAAAATCACATAATACAAATATTGAACATATAACAACATTAAATGAATACTTATTCTTCTCATAAAATGTCAAAGTCAAAACATTACAAGTATAACTAATTAATAGTTACAAAAAACAAGCTTGATTTCCAAGCATAACTTAAATTTAATCAATAATATCACATAATCCAAACTTTTCATCCTCTAGAGTTTCATCATTGTCTTCTTCCACAATATTTCCTGTTTCGTTTTGCGCATTTTCCTCTTATGATGGATCTTTGATGTCTGCGAATCTCCCAATGTATGTCTTTCCAATCATTCCATCTAATGATGGTTGAGGTTCCTTTGCCTTTTTTTCCACACTTGATTCATTAAAATCCCCTTTCCTCAAACCAATTTCTTGCATTGCATTTGGAAGAAATTGAAGAGCATTAATTCTTTGCTTAATAAATTTGCACTGTATTGGGTCTTTTTCAATGGAAATGCAATTTCTTCCTTTTTGTAGGCAACATGCTAGTGTTGTACCTAATTATCAAGCACAAAAAAATAATGAAGTAAATTAGTATAATGACATATAAATTAAGAAAGAAGATATTGAAATTTAGTTCTGTATAATAAAACTTACCTGAGCCTGAAAATAATCTAGAACCCAATCTCCTTCATTTGAACATAAGTCTATAAGATAGTTGATCAATGACTGTGGTTTTTGATAAATGTTAACTATTTTTTCTTTTGCTTCTTTATCTTCATATGTTAGTTTTTTCACAACAACATCATAAACTAGTACTTGGCTATGACTCTTTCCATCTACCCGATTAAGAAGCATAGACTTATAGCTATAATATTTTGTCCAACTATCAATATGGATGAACTCACAATCATTTATAATTGGTTGATCTTCATGGTTAAGAAGATTTGAATTTTGCCTGTAACATGAAATAGTAAAAGTTCAATTAACTTGTACATAAATGAATTTTTCAACATTAATCAAAAATAGAATTTCAACGTCTTACCATGTAAGCTACATCCTTGAGTTTGTTTTCCCCTTGAAGCTTGCCAATAAAATTGCCAATTGTATGTCTGAATGAAATGTCACAAATCTACATAATGGTGATGATGTGACTTCTACAAATCCCACGACCACTTTACTAAGAGCTTGATAAGTATAAGGGTCACTATCATAGTCAATGTTTGGGATATTGAAACCATGGGGAATATCTTCAAGAACTAGGGAATAATCCCTTTTACGTATGAGTTTAGCAATGTATTCACAATCACATTGTATTACTTGATATTGAATAGTGTCAAGTCCATTCCAAATGAAATGAGTAAGAGTTGGATCAAGTTCAACATTCCTAATATGCTTCTTTCTTAGTCTTTCGATCTTAATTTTTTCATTAAAGCTTCAGAAACTATCTAGTGCTCCATTTGCATCCTTCCTCATCTTTAATAAAGTAAGAAAATATATGTATAAGTTATAAAATAAAAATAGTATACAGATGAATAAAAATGAATGTATAAATCAACATACCTTTTTAAATACAAAATAAAAATCATTTAGTGTTGATGTAGAACTTGAATCTCGATAGTTGCTTACAACATCATCCCAAATATCTTCATTCAACAATTTAACCATTTGTTCTTGTATTTTCATGTAAATTTTGTGACTGAATAGATAAAGTAAAAACGATTAATATAATTATGTGTATAACAAATACACCAAGAACAATATGCTATATTTAAAAGAAAATTATAATTTAGAAATAAGTAAAAACAATTCAAGAAACTTACTTTTGAAATTCCTCACACATTTCGTCCAATGATAATTCCCCTAGCTTCACACGAGATAATACTCTTTTGACAAGTTTTTCATCCTTCACTCCTTGCAATGATCTCCAAGGTGTGATATTCATATCTTTTGGAAGCTTCTTCATTTTAGGAGTTGATTTATTGCTGCTACATGTCAATGGTTTAGAATTTTTGATCTTCCGTTTTTAATGCCAATGTTCTCCCACGTGATAAAACTCTCATTAATCAATTCCCATATCTCTATAGTTCTAAATGCCAACTGGAAAATGTTATCAATACTTCTGAATATGTCATAATGTAGTTTTCCAAATTTTGAATTTATTTTTTCCTTAATTTGATAGCCTATTTCCATACAACATTCCTTCCAAAATTCTATGCTAACATTTATCTTATCCCCACCACATTTTTATTCAAATTCATTACGAATAAATCTAACCCTTTCGATGAAAGTCATAGACATCCTATATTCGTTATCTGTATTATGATCCCATGCCAATAACTTTGCTTCTGTATCTGATAAACCAACATAGATGATACATTTTATTGTTTCAAAACATGGGATACTAAGATATTCCTCCATCAATTGACTTTGAGCTTCTACATAATGGTTCCCCCCAAGCACATAATAATTGTATTCAAAACATTTTGACTTATCAAATGCTTCTTTGTTGGGAACTTGAACTGGATCAACAAGAAGCACATAATCAACCACATGAGCATATGGATTGTACCTCATCAATGTCTTCAGTTGTGAACATGCAGGAGGTGTGGATTTCTAATTTGATATTTAAGTTGTCCTTCACTTGGCTTATAGATTTGTCTAAAATTAAGCTCAAATGTATGACCACCCTCAATTAAGTTTGTCTTTGTCAAGTTATGTTGAACGACATTTTGTTTTGTTTGATAATGCCATCCTCTAAATCAACTCATGGTGTAATGATTTCCCTGCTTTCTTTTGAGAATTCACTAGGATCTTCATTGTTGGCCTTGACTATTTGAGAATGATCAACTTTTATTTTCTTCCTCCTCTTTTCTTCTAGATAAGTAACATTCTCATCATCAACTAGAACAGAGACATTCTTGGGCATTTTTACTTTTGGTCTTTTATGGCTCTTCTCCTTTCTAACATCAGTTCTAATCTCATCCTCAATAATGGAAACATATACTTTAGCATCAATTTCAACTTTCTCATCTTCAAAAGTAACAATCTACCTTTGCTAGATTTATCCACTATAGGCATTCTTTGCTGATCCCTTGGATGTAGATCTGTAGCATCATGAATTACTATTTTTTTGCTTGTTTGCCATATCTTCTTCTGAACCTAAGTAGAAACCATTGACAACATTCATAATATCTTACTCTATGAAATAAATGCCTCCCAACATAATTGAAAGATTTTCAATAAAATTTTGTCAAACAAAATATCACATGTCAATAAAAACTAAGTTATAAAAATATAATGGTACAGTTATAATAACGTAAAACACATAAATATAAATAACAATACTTTTGATATCTTGTGCAATCTCATTTATGGTTTGCTTACACATCTTTGTAGATTCATCTATCATGTCATACATTGACATTCCCAACACCTCAAAACTTCCACTATTGTTAGGGATGTCAACATATAGATATATCTGTAGATGTTGTTCGCCTTCTATATCTTTCATATGACATATCTGTTATGTATGCTTCACTTCTTGTGATTTCTTCCAGTAAGAAATCAACTTCTTATCCTTTGAGGCACTTTATTGATTTGTAGTTATTATCTCAGGTTTGGTTCATTCAACAATGTTTTTTGAGGATCCACCTTTAATTTTAGCAGTCTTTGGTCCAGAAAGATTCACATAAATCTTCCTTGATGCCATTTTCCTACAAAAAATATACACATATATATAAATCAGTAAATTACAAAAAAACCAATAGCTTAAGTAAAGAAACAAAATGAAACAAAATATAAAAATGAAAAAATATCAGAAACATGCACATCGACCCCCATGACAAGTTGGATGTTAGATTCATATAGGAAACAAAAACAATCCATTCCTTAGAAAAAAAATTATTTATTTTTTCATTTGTCCCCGGTCCCTTGGTAGGCCATGGGCCGATTTTGAGTATTGGTGCCCTGCATGCTAAGGGGTCGATTTTGAGAATCGGTGCCCTGCATGCCAAGGGGTTGATTCTTAGAATTGGCCCCCTACATACTAGGGGGCTATTGTGCCTTAATTTCGTGTGTGCCTGTGCCCGTGGGTAGGCACACTTGACCGTGGGCATGCCCACCCAGGGCAAAATGCAAAACAACCTTCTGGCATACTAGGGTCTGATTCTTAGAATCACCCCCGTGGCCTATGAGGGGCCGATTTTAAATATTGAAACCTATTTTAAAAAATCATAAATAACTTTTAAAACATAACCTTTAAAAAAAATTAAAAATTAAAAAATGGCCCACCACCCCCACGGCCCCGTTGGGTTGCGGGGGTGGGGTAGGAGGGGGCTACATGCATCCCCCTCTCGCCCCACCCCCGCGACCCAATGGAACCATGGGGGTGGAGTCTCGATTCTAAGAATCGGGTACCCACCCCCATGGGCCAAGTGGGCCTTCATCCCCACGGGCCCGTTGTCTGAATACTGTTATCAAAACGACCCTCTGGCCTACTAGGGGGCCGATTCTTAGAATCGTCCCCTAGCCTGTTGGGGGCCAATTTTAAATATTGAAACCTATTAAAAAAAAATCATAAATAATTTTTAAAACATAACCTTTAAAAAAAAGTAAAAAATTAAAAATTAAAAATTAAAAATTAAAAAAATGGCTCACCACCCCTACGAGCCAAGCAGGCCTCCATCCCCATGAGGCTATTATCTGAATACTAGTTATAGGATATTTTGTCACATATGATCAATAGGCCTCCTAATGGTACCAATCAACATCATATTCCCCCTTTAAATCATCATTGCACAAATTCCTATGCATGACTCTTTCATTCCCCAGAGTTTTTGCCTTAAACTACACCATCTGAGCTAGTTTTAGGACCAACGCTCCTTGGCCTCTTGCTGGAATGTGTTCACCTATAGGTTGCTCCACTGTTGCCTACATTTATCACCTACAGGTTGCTCCCCTTTGCACCTACATTGGTTCTATAAATTTGGGAAAAAGAGAGAGAATCCCGAAGCTCCCATTTCTAGAAGCTTCTAGGATATGTTGTAACCATTTATCTCAAATAAAACTTATGGATCCTATCCTATCCTACCTTCGAGTTTTCATCCCTTATCCTTTGATCCCATATTCCCATCAGAGGTGGATCTAAAACCTTAGATTGGTAATTCGATAAGAACTCCCAACTTACCTCACTCGTCTATATATTTACAACCTTCTATATGCAAGGGGTTTGCTTTTAGAGAGTGGTTCTACCTTTATGATGTTGGGAAAGTGATCTTCTCATTCATTTAGGGTGATTAGAGGTGCACTTTGTGACAAAGAAAGGACAAGTCAACAACTTGGAGGAGATCTTCTATAAGATCAACACCTATTTATGGTTGTAACTCACTCCATTTATATCAATGCAAAGAGTTCATTGTTTTCCTATGTGTGATGTCGTTATTTCATATATTTCAATACCATGTTGATCTTTTGAATAAAGTAGATATATGATGCTACAAAGATCTCGTAGTTTCTTGGATTTTGTTTTCAGGTTGTGCAGGTTCTAATTTTGGCAATTGGAGCTAGGATTGGAGCATTCCAGACAAAGAAGGAGTGAAAATATGACAAATTCTAAGTAGGTTTCATCCCTTCATCTACTTACTTTAAGGAAAATATTGGGTCCTTTGTCTTTCTATTGTTCCATGTCATTCCAAGACCCGGGGGGAGATATTTATGTCCGCAGTCATAAATCACGCATAACAAAAACAATGAGAGATGGAAGATAGAGTGGATATAAAAGATTTGACTTCAAAAAAGGAGGCCTCAATAAAAAAGGGGGGAAGGGCACATAGTTAGGGATGCAAAGAAAACCAATGGAGGGGGAGAAGAGAATTCGCCTACCAGCCATGAGTGAGCAAGAAGTTCGCAGAGAAGGATGAGAGTGGATAACAAACAAGTTAGGGAGGGAGATGATGGGGGTCAAGCCATTGTGGGAAGAGGAGTAGAAGGCATGGGAAAAAACTAGAGGATGTGAGAAGGAGAAAATAAATGTAGGGGTGAAGAAATCCTATCAAGCTAGAAATGGAGAACGGAAATAAAATAAGGAATGAAAAATAAACGAAAAATTGAGTGTAAACCAGAGAAAGTCAAGTTAGGGGGTGTTACTAGTAAAATAATGTTGTGGAGGTAGGAGATGAATGAGTTTCTGCCACCTGCTTCTAGCTAAGCATTCTAACTTTCATGTTGAGAGAATGGTTTCATGAATAAAAACAACAAGCCCAAGCTTTCTAGCCATTGAGCCATGTAGAAAGTAGCTAGGTAGTGTCAAAAAAAGTGAATGATGCAATTGAATTTCCAACAACCAGTGGCAAGACCTAACCAAGCTTCACCAGGGTGATCCAACCAAAGCCATCTATGGAGAGATCTCAACTCAAATGTGGGAGATACATACCTCAAGGTGAGGTGGCAAGTAATAACTAATATATGAGCTCACACCATAGAGGGGGGACATGAACATTCTGATAGAGTAGTTGTGTCATAAGGTGATTGTTATCCATGGTCTCGAGATCGAGGTTGGTGTGTATTCCTCACTGTAGGTGAGATGCTAATTTAGGAGCAAACATTATTTCTCTTGAGGGACGTGTTGCCACATCCTCCAACCAGTTGGCTAGGAGAGGCAGTGGAAACCCCATCCCTTCTCCTTTTGCCAGAAAATTACCCCATTCGAGAATACATTTTTTTAAAATTATTATAAATAATTTAATTTATTAGTTATTTAATAAATTATTAATTAATTGATAATATTATACACTCCAAAAATAAGGTATTCACCTCGAGGGATTTGATCCCTCTCAGCGTATCATAGGTAACAAGTTTTTTCCCAGGAAAAAAGCGTAATTTTCATTAATAAATTAAGAAAATTACATGTTGAATCTCCAACATGTATGATATGAGTTCACTTGAATTCAGAAACAAACAATGTTCATATATTTACATATATCAATCTGATACTTACAATAATTTACCGAAAAGAAAACCAACAATAAACCATATAGTCCATTATGAGTCCAGAAAGTAACTGTAATTGCAAAAAGAAAAAAAGAAATGATCATGAATATCATTCCGAGAGGTTTCCATCAATTTTGATGAGTGGACAATGAAATAACTGGTAGAATTCCCCATCCCTAAATTCCTGAATCAATCAATGTCCCTTGATTATTTGCGCAACCTCTTTGGATAGAAGATCAACGGCTTCATTCCTTTCCCTGTATATGTGAGAGCATACAATAAAATCAAATTGTGATTTTAAGGAGAGGGAATCCTCTAGTAAATCCCTGAGTGTGCATAAGTGATAGTGATATTCAACATTGATCCAATTATGACAAGCTGTGAGTCCCGAAAATTTGAATCCTGTGGCAGTTTTGTTCTAGAGAAAAATGGAGTAGGTGTCTTATGTTGTTTAACTCCACAAAGTTGTTTTTACCCCTCCCAAGACCCACTTTGATTTTTTAAGAAAGGGAAGAATTTACATGGAGAACAACACCCCCCCATAGCCGATCGCTTGCGCCGAGCCACCGAATTAAGCCTAGGGGATACTTGTGTCATTAGCTTCATGAGAGATGACCCTGTTGCTGTGGTGGATAGAGTCTTTGGGAATCAGGTTGTAAATGGAAAGAATGTGGTTGCATGTGACAGATGAGTGGATCTGGGGCTGATGAAAGATAAGGTGGTTCCTGTTCAACCAGATTCCCCAGCTAACAATCAGAGGAAGACTCTTGGCTTTTTGGGAGACAACCTTAGTCCACTAGCGAAGAAAGGCTTATTCAATATTTTGTCCATCCAATTTTTTTATCTATGTTGAGATCTGATGTGATGAAAGAAAAAACCTTGGTAGAAACTGGGCAATGGAGAAATAAGTGGTCAGAATCCTCTTCTTCAGAATTACAAATACAACATTGGGATGGACCTTGGAAGGTACATTTTCTTAAATTTTCTCCCGTAGGGACGTTGTTTGAGAGGATGCACCACATGAATAGTCGAGTCTTTTGTGGGGATTTAAGTTTCATAATTGACACCACCACCAACATCCCATACCCATAACCCGTTCCTCCATGATGGTAGTAGAACCATCTTTTGGGGTGTACCGGCCATGAGGTGTAGAGGCCCATATGAGCTCGTCCTCTCGGTTAAATATTATGATGTTGGCTTCCTCCAGAGCCCCAACCTCCTATGCTAGACCCTACGCTATTGTTTCAAAATACCCAGGGTCCCAAAATCCTTCCTATACTGCCTAAGCTAGTCAGGGCGTCCAACCATCGAAATGTGTCTAACTTGGGTGAATCCTACCACAGACAGGTCAAGGCACATTTCCCGTGGGAGAATATGCACATTCCCGCAACCAGCCTAGGAATCCATGCCAATTCTAGCCTGCTTTCCATTGCCTATCAACCAGGTCAGTCCATCCTTGATAATGCTTAGGGATTGGGTGATGGCTTTCCAAATGATCAAGGCACCCAGAAAATTTTGATAGGATCTTTGGATCCAATCAATAACAGATAAAGGGTGGATGTTCTTATTATAAGCCACCTCCTTCCATAGCCTCTCAAAATTGATGATTTTCCACCCCATCTTTGTCGCCAGGGCTTTAGCAAAAACTTGGGGTTCCTTTAGACTCGAACGAAACCACTTCTTCGGTTTTGCAATCTTGTCCCAACAAACTCAAGCAAAGGTATGCCCCAAATTTTGACCCCTCCAAAGGAAGCAACAACAAATCTATTGAATCCTACTAAGAATTCCCTTTGGAATCTAGGCAAGGGACATCCAATATACCGGGATGACCTCCAGCACTGATTTTATTAGAGTGATCCTGCTTGCTATGGAGAGCCATCTTTGCTGCCAGATCTTTATGCGGCTTTCAATTTTTGTAATAAGCCACGACCAGTCATCTATACGGTAGCCATTCGGTTTCAACTTGAATCCAAGATATTTGAGGCTAGAATCGAGCTCTTTCCTGATGAAAGTGAATTGACGTGTAGCATACATGTTTTCATTTTGTAGGCATGAATTGGAAATGATGGTAGATTTGTCATAATTTGGCTCCATACTTGTCGCTTTACAAAACAATGATAAAATGATCTTGAAACAAGAGGAATCACAGTATGAACCATTTAAAAAAATAAGTACATCATCTACAAACAATAGATGCGAGAGGGTGGTCATGTCTGAAATCAAGACCCCTCCCAGCACTCTCGGTAAGCGAGAATTTTTTAACAATCTACTTAAACCTTCTATGATCAATAGAAAAAGCAAAGGGGAATGAGGGCATCCTTGTCTCAACCCACGTTCTACACGAAAGAAACTAGATGCAACCCTGTTTATGAGAATACTAAAGGAGGCAGAGGTGAAACAAAACATGATCCAATTTATGAAAAGATGGGGGAAGCCGATATGGGTGAGAATGAGTTTGTAGGTAGGTCCAACTCGCATGGTCAAATGCTTTGGAGAGGTAAATCTTGAGGATCATAGCCTTTTTGGAGAGATATTTGATTGAGTGAAGGCCTTCCTGAGCGGTTCCAATGGCTCCATGGATCTAACGGTGATTGAGGAGGCAAATTGCTCCTTGGATATCACCTTGGATAAGATAGGATTTACACGCAAAGCAATAATTTTTGAAATGAATTTGTAAATACAATTGCAGAGGGAGATGGGACAAAAATCATTAAAGGAAAGGGGCTTGTCAACTTTAGGGATGAGGGCTAGGAATGTAGAGTTGAAGCTTTCATACATCCTGCCAGAAGTTTTGCATTCTTCAATGGCCAAAAGAAGATCCGGCCCAATGAGCTCAAGGAAAAATATGTAGAATTCCATGGGCCAACCATCTGGCCTTAGGCTCTTATCATTGCTGAAACATTTCATAGCAACTTCCAATTCCCCCATTGTAATCGACATGTTTAGAACTTCTCCTTCTTCCTCGTCAACAAATCTAGGGAGAACCTCTATGATGCAGAGAATATTAGTGATGGAGGTCCCCCCTTGCAGCCTTGTAAGTGTTTGAGAAATGTCACATTCCCATGTCAACAACTTGATTTAAGGAACTAGCCTCCCTGCCTGAATAGTATCTCAACTCCCAGATGGTATTTATATATTTTCATCCCCTAGCATAATGTTGATTTTTTTTTGTATTTTCATCGCTTGCCTTTAGCCAAGTCGCTCTACTTTTCAAGTGCAAAGTCTCCTCTTGTTGTCGTAAGAGGCTGCTCTTCTCTCTCTCCAATTGGATTAAATGGACCTTTGAGTTAGAGGAAGCATAACTGGACAACCTGGTTTCTTCCAACTGTTTACGAACCCCTTCAATCCTCTTTAAATCCTCCTCATCTTTTTTTTGCTTGTTCCTAGTTTAGCTGATGGTTTGCAACTTTAGATGGGCTAGGTTATTAGCAATAACAACTGCAACAGATGTGATTCCAGTTTTCTTTTACAATCTCATGGAATTCGACTTCAGCAAGCCATGTCGCATTGAACTTGAATGGCGAATGGGGTTTATGGCTGGATTACCCTATCTCCTAGAAAATTGGGGAATGGTCTGAGTAACCCCCTGATCCTACCCATTGTTGATTATGGTCCATCCGGGCAAGCAGGGGAGCTCTAATGAGGAAACAATATAGTCTTTTAGACGAGACATACATCCCGGTCCTGCGATTCCTCCATGTCGACATGATTCTTGCCGTGTTAATGTTTAGAAGGTTATGATTGTCCAACAACCCTTCAAAGTAACCAGTTAAGCTGTCCGTCTAGGCCCCGTTTCCCCAAGATTTCGCTAGCCCAAGTGAGAAGCTGAGATCTACTCCAATAATCAAATTTTTAGATTGCATGAAATAGGCTTGCAGAAGATTTTCTCAAAAAATATCTCTGTTATGGCAAGGCCCATATATGTTTATGATCCTTAAGGGGATGTTGATGTATGATGAGATGATATCCACCCGCAGGAAACCCTCTCCACCCCATGCATTTCCCAATCTTATTGATCTATTGTTAAATCCTAGTGCACAACCACCCTATCTTTGTCACACATCCAGAAAGAAGAAACTTCAACCAAGAACAAAATTCTTTAGAACCTTATTGATATGGTTCCTATCTCCTAGAGTTTCTTGAAGAAAAATAACATCCAATCTCTCTGACTTGCATAATATTTGAAGCGTAATTTTTTTATCCGGATTGGCCAGACCCCTACAATTGAAAGAAAGACACTCCATGGGGTAACCTTTGCAGGGTTCCCTTTTGATCTAAGGACCTGGTCAATGGGGGTTTGGATTCCCAAAGCCACTTCAATTCCATCCCTCCTAATGGCTTTGGATAAATTACATTGTCTGCCCTTGGGGGGCTTTGAAGGGAAGGATGGGTGAGGGTCTACCTCTAGGCCAAAGGAAGGGGGCAAAGAAGAGGGTTGGGAGCGCAAGTTCTATCGGTGAGCGGCACAGGAGGCGGAACTATCCCTGGAATCTAGAGAATGGACATCCTTATTAATTTTTGGGGGGGTACAGAGGGAAGGAGAAGGAGCAGATGCCAAAGGATAGATAATGGGACTCAATTTTCTAACCCCAAAACCTAGACCAGAAAAACACACAAAAGAAGATGTAATAGAAAACAGACAATCATTTGAAAATAAAGGAGGGGGAGGAATTGTACCCGAGAACATAGTAGAGTCTCTGGAGCGAGATCTTGTGGCTGACGCCGAAGAGGTCCCAGAGTCTGTCCTAGGGAGTGGCCCCACAACGACACCTTGGTCATGCACTACTGCAACAGGAGGAGCCACCTGAGATGAAACCTCCATCTCCACCGTTTGGGTTCCCACTGTAATAAAGGTTCTCGGGGGACTCGACCTTCTACCAATTACTAGGAGACAATATTTGAACAGATGGCTAACCTCATGACAATGCCTGCATCTAAACGGGATACCCTTGTAGTCCAAAATGTTCCATTTGATAATCTCGCCCATTTGAAAGTGGTAGCTCTCAACTGATGCTTCTCGGGTATCCAAATGCACAATAATTATGGCCATTGCCAGGCAGCTAGAGTCCTGGTACGATCTCTCAAGATCAAGGTAGACTCCTAAATCGTCTCCTATACACCTGAAAATGTCCTCCGCCTAGAACTGAAGCGGGAAACTAGGGAGGCGTATCCATATCGGCCTGACCCCCAAATTTTCCTTTTCCAGATCAAACATGGGGTGTCCAACGTTTATACAGTACTGGAGTCATCTCTATGTTCCAATATCACATCAACAGCCAGTCCACCGGCTCTGGAAAGGTAAAAATAAGTGAAAACCAACCCCGAGACATGGTTATTACTGTTGGAAGTTGCTCCATTACATTTCCCCAAACCTCTACTGTCCACTTTTTTAAATGCCCCGAGGAGTAGTTTCTGCCACAGACCCTACCCACGAGCACTATGCTTCCTGTCAATGATGATTTCTCCATGCCTGTGCCAGCCCTAAAAACCAATAGCTTACCAAATTCCCTTTTCTTTGATGTCTTTGACTTCTTTCCCACCCTAGGGCTAGAGTGCTAGCCTGCACTTTACTAAGGACCTTCCACTTGTGGGTTCTCATTCGAGTCTGAAGCCCTTATGTCTTTCGACTCTGAATCCCTTCTCAAAATGCCATAAAAATACTGCGAGGGGTGTGTATAGGCAGAAACCAAATTTGGCAAACTTTCTGTGCAGGGCTCAAAATCTACATACAGGTTGTTCGAGGGGTCCTCAAGGCTCGAACCATTCCACTCGTCCCTACAACTGAGACCCTCGTACTGCCCAGAATTGCCTTTGTGCTCTGCTAATGAATTGCTCAGGTCCGTAGGTCTGATGGTGATGGAATAGAAAGGAAAAATGAGTCAGATCCTTCACCCAGGTTTAACAGCCCCTTCGTCATTACTGTTGCTGGTTGAGAAAGACCCAAACCTTGCAAAGTCACCTCCATGTCATCCATTATTGACGAGAGAGTGACAACTTGCGCTTCCGGTAAAGGAGGGGTTTCCAGTTTGTGCCCAAAACTTGACATGGGAATCCTTCCACCCAGATGTACGAAGGGGTCAAATTATCTGAAGAATAATTAATTAATTCCTCTTCCATACATAAAAAACAGACTAAAAACAAAACGTCATTATGCAGCTGGGGCCAGTTTCGAAAAGACTGGGTCAAAACCCCACCATTGTTGACTGTTATTTACACTTATGAGACCCAAAGAACATCGCCAGTAAACTGGACAAAACCACCATGGATAAATAGTTTGGAGACCCCAAGAAATAAAAAGGGTTGTTTGAACTGCACCCAATCGAAACCGGGAGGTTTGTGGAAATTGATAGAGGAGATGTTAGGTTAACCCATACCACCACCTAGCACCTTATAATAATCCCCATGAAAGCAAAAGGAAGCAAGGGGTAAACCCTCGTGTAGCCTCCTTCCCTGTCGCGGCTCTGCAACAAATTCCTTTACGAAACCATAGCCCTGGCTTCAGATCCCTCTGCCATTTTTGAAAATCGTTGAAGCTCCAATCTCTTTCCACCAAACAAATTTGGGGTCTTCAAAGTTAGATGGATAAGGAATAGTATTATAATAAGTGTATCACATTAAAATAAATTTAAATAATGATGCTTCATATTAATAACCATGGTATTTCAAAACTTTTGTGTTTAAATTTAATTAATAACCATTTTTGTATGTGGTTCACGGTCCCTGGAGATTGGTGATCCTCACATTCACCAAATATTTATACTAGGAAAATCTACTTGAAAGGATCACTTATTGTTGGCTCAGCCACAGATCCCAACCCTGAGAGTGTCGAGAGAATAGAACCCCTGAACTCTCAATAGAAAAGGTGATTTAATGACGGGGGCTCGACCAATTGAACTAACCCTTGATGCTTTAATTAATAACCATATAAAAACTTAATACCTATATATTTATATATCTATATATATAATATATAATTATAATATATTATATAATATTATAATATATATGAAGTTATATAATTATGAAGATTTAAATAGAATTAAAAGAAATAACATTTATATATAGAAATGTAAACATACATAAAATAAATATAAACAAATTTAAATAATTATACTTATATTATAACCCTTATATTCAGAATTCATTTGCGTAATAAACATATAACTTTCAATAACTTTCTCATATACAATTGAGCTTTTATCTAATATTATATATTTATAATTATATATATATTAATAGATAGATAGATAGATATATAACAAGTCAAAGAAAAATGACATGCACACATGTACGTAGCTATATCTATTATGAGGGTTTTAATTGAATTAAAATCCAAATTTTTCTTCTATAAAAAATCAGGATATAATGATTATTTACAAAGACAATAGCTTTTTATGATGATGATGATCATTTTTCACCAAGACCAATATGGTCTATCATGCCTTAAGAAGGTAGGAGACTAAATAAAATTCTTTAACAATTTATATCTATGCTAAAAAAGAAGTGAGAGAAGCACTCCCAGATCACCATAGATTTATTGAGTTAAAAGTTAAATAAGGTTAGCGGTGTGGTAGATATTTGAAAAATTAGATCAAATGTGAGTGTAAGATTGAAAATCTAATACAAAGTGCTTTTCATCTTCAACCCTACTAGGATTTCACAAGTGAAAAACTCTTTAATCCCATGGTGTTTTGGGGATTGACTAATGTCAAGTTTCACTATGAAGCTCATGAGAAATAGTTGTAATATTGACAATGCTCATTTTCTTCTTAACTATTTAAGAAATATATATATATATATATATATATTATATATATATATAATATATTATATATATATATAGAGAAGAGAGAGAGAAGAGAGAGAGAGAGAGAGAAGAGAGAGAGAGAGAGAGAGATCTTTTTCGAGATAGGGGTTGATCACCTCCTTATAATATCTTAGTTTCCTTTTTCCCTCCAACTCTTTATTTCTCCATGATTTCTCTTTAAATTTGGAAATAATAATATTTTAAGAATTATCTAAATTTTACAAGATGATCTCCTGCTTTATTCCCCAATGCTCTAGCCAATACCGGGCATCCTTATGCCATCCTCACTTGAGTCGAAGGTGGGGATTTTGGTATATTTATAAGGAATTTTAGCAAACCTCTTGGCATCCATGTTGTATAACTTCTTCTTATGCATAAGATACCTAATCATAGCCATGCTTTCAATGGGGGAAATTATTTCTTCAGTCAGGAGAATGGGGTAGGGAGTATTTATTTTAATATTGAGGTTGTTGGTTATAAAATGATTTTTGATCTGTTCAATCTTCCTCCATGACTCTCTTGATAAAATTAAAACCTAAACCTCACATCCATATAAAATAATAGGAGCGATGAGAGTATCAAAGAGGAACTTATTTTTATTCGAAATCCAAATATTTATCATTTTAGAATTGTTATCAGGCCGATAGTAAGCTCTCCAACCTCCATTTATCCTTTTCTTAATGCTATAATTCAAATTGATGTTATGATGGATTCCAATTCCCATATATTTGTATGAAGGAACTTCCTCCAAGGAGTTGTTGTCATAAATGGATGTATCATAGGTGATTTTTTTCAATTTAGTTATCATGGCTTTAATTTTTTTTTCTTCAATATTTATAGTCATATCCATCTTGAAGCAAAAATCTTGGAGGATTCTAAGTTTCTTTCCAAGACTGTAATGGTTCCTTGCCAAAATAAACATATCATTAGCATAAAGGGTAAGAATTATGACTATATCCATGAGTGCGGGGCCAAAACAACCTTCATCCTCCAAACACTCTTATAACTTATCAATGTATATGCCAAAAAGGGTAGGGGATAAGGGACACCCTTTCTTGACTCCAATATTTCATTTAATTTCCTTCAACCAACCCTCAATGGTCTTAAGCTTGGAAATAACATTATCATATAGCATTGTTACAACTACACTCAACTTGACATGAACCATTATCTCTTCTAGCCTCTTCCATAGCTTTGTTCTAGGAATGGTGTCAAAACCTTTTCTAAAGTCAACAAAGAATAGAAGAGATCAGTTTTTACTATTACAACATTACTCTACAATTATCCTAAGAGTATCAATATGGTGCATGATTAAATGATATCTCCTAAATTCAGCTTGGCCTTTAGCTCTTTTACCATGGATTTCAAGATAAATACTAATATTCTTTTCCAAAATAGGCTTGTACAGCTTGGCTAAAATGTGGTTAATCATAATGGTCTTGTAATTAGAAGGAATGATTCTATCCCCAATTTTAAAGATAATAATAATAAGGCCATGAATCTAATGCTTATGGGATCCTTGCTTCACTACTAAGTTAAATAGATTGTGTATATGTGGGATGAGGATAGATTCTCCCATTTTAAAAATTTCAGCTTGGCGTCCTTGAATGTCCTTAGCTTTTCTAATAGCAAGTGTTTTAATCCTAAACTCTATATCTTCTAAAGAAAAGATACCATACTTTATAGGGGCATTCAAAATGGTTTCCATGGTGTTAGGGGATTCATAGAAGTTTTTAAGGTAAATATTCTAGTTCTTCAAGTGAATCAAATGATTTTCTTTAGTCTTATGAATCATTATTTCCCTCAGAATTTTCCTACAATTAGACTTAGAGAGGTGCAATAATTTCTCTTTCTTTCTACTTATATAATAGCTTTTGAATTTAGGCTTTCGTGATCCATATCAATTTTATCGAGAAGGTTTTTGATGATAATCACATCAAAATTCATTTTTTGATGCGTTTTGAACCAACAAGTGTGGTTCATCATCAGGATAAGATGAAGAACCAGATCATGGTAACAATCCCTTGAAAAGGATCTCTAGAACAATTTCTCTTTCTATAAAGTCTAGTAACAATGTGGGTTCCTTTTGCCACAAGCTTATTGAGAGTAGCCCCATCACTCTAAGGATCTATGGGCTTCCAAAGATTTACAAATAAGCCCCCCCCCCCTCGAGACCCATTGTCAACACCATAGGAGGACCAACCTACATCCTAGCCAAGTACCTTACTTTGAAGCTTAAACCCCTTGTTGACCTCACAGAGTCATTCGTCAAAGACTCTTCTTCATTTGTCAATGAGTTAAAGGGCATAAATTTTGACCCTGGGGACATTCTTGTGAGTTTCGATGTGGTTTCCATTTACACTTGCATACCTATCTAGGAGGCCATTGAGGTCATCAATTGCCTCATTGACCCCGATACTGCTCGGTTAGTTGAGATTTGTCTTACTTCCACTTTTTCTGATTTGAAGGGAATTCTATGAGCAGACTTGCAGGGTTTCCATGGGCTCCCCCCTATCCTCGGTTGTTGCTAATATTTTTGTGGAAGACTTTGAATCCAAGGCTTTGGCCTCAACTCTTCTCCTGCCCAAGCTATGAAGATATTTATGGATGACATCGGTGTCATCTAGTCTCATGGCCAAGAAGAGTTAGATATTTTTTTCCAAAATCGCAACAATCAGTCTTCCTCCATAAAGTTTACTATGGAGCAAGAAATTGATGGGTGTCTTCCTTTCCTTGATGTTCTCATTTCAAGGAATGATGACTATTCTTTCTCCCACTAGGTGTTTTGGAAGAAAACTCATACTAAGCAGTATCTTCATGCCAACTCTCATCATTTCCCAGCTCAAAAGTTTGGTGTTCTTAGCATGCTAGCTACTCGTGCGTTGAGAATCTCTGATGAAAAGAACCTTGATAAAGAGAAAGCCCATCTCCTTAATGTTTTTGTTAATAATGGGTATAGTAGGCACCGAGGTCTGAAAGGTTTACTTAAAGCGAGCATAGGTCTCAGAGAAAGACCCTAAAGATCGAATCTCTGGGGTTCATCTCCCTTTCATCCAGGGGACCATAGACAAGATTTCAAGAATCCTTAGGAAGCATAATGTTCTCTCAACCTTTAGACCCCTTAACACCATTCGTAGCTCCCTAAGATCTGTTAAAGACCCTGTTGACCCCAAGGACATGAAAGGTGTTTATGTTATTCCTTGCTCCTGGGGGACCCCCTATGTTGGAGAAACTAGGCACTCTATAAATCAGAGGATTCATGAGCACGCGACCGACATTAAACATGGAAGGACCCAATATTCTGCCTTGGCGGAACACACAGAGAAGACTAAGCATTATATATGTATTGAGGAGGCCCATGTTATTGCTAGTATTCCTCCTTTCCATCACCAGACGTTTATGGTGGCCATTGAAATTGAAAGAAGGCCAAGGAATCTCAACAGGGATGACAGCTGGAAGATTAACAGTCATTGGATCCCTACCCTTTCCTCCTAGCCCCTCTCCCTTCGCCCCCCCATTTCGCTCTTTGTTCTGCTTTATTCTATGGTTTTTACTCCCTCGTCTTCTGGATTGCTTGTTCCCCCTTTATTCCATTTGCTATTATTATTATTATTGTTTTTTTTTTCTTGTTTCTTTTTTCTAAATAAGAGGTTAAGCTTCCCATTTTTCATTTATTCATTAGGATATTTTTCTTAGTTTAAATTCTAAAAATTTTCGCTTGACCTAGTTTTTATTATTCTTGTTATATAAATAAACAAATAATTTTATATAAAACATATTCACATAAATTAACTAATTAGTGGATTAATTGATAAACACTTAGGTTTAATCCCCAATTATATGATGATTCCTTTAGTTAATGAAAATAAATAATTCTAATTATCAAAATAACTAATTAATTATAAACAATTTATATTGTTAAAAGAACAGGTTACAAATTTAGTTTCATAGAGCTTAATAAATAAATAAATTAACTAATCAACTAACTAATTATTTATTCTTTCCTATAATAATACAAGTCTTTATATAGTTTAAAAGAGGATAATCAATTTTTTAAGATTCAAGTTCTTAATTTAATTTCATAAAAATTAGTTAAATATAAGATTTATTTAGTTACAAACAAAAATAATAATAAATAAATTTAACAACCTAACTAATTAATTATTAATTAACTAATTAACATTATTTTCCCTATCTCTTGTACCAGTCAAATGTAGCCGTTTCCCAGTCCTTTCCTTGGTCAAATGTATCTGTTTCTTTCTAGCCATTGAATGATAGATCTCTCTATTTAACTTGTTTCCATGATCTGGTTCTTCATCTTGTCCTGATGATGAACCACACTTGCTGGTTTGAAACATGTCGACAAATGAATTTTGATGTGATTATCGCCAAAAAACTTCTCAATAAAATAGTATCTTTTCTTTCTTTTAATAAAAAATGTGTATGTATTTCTGTTATCAAGCTTGAATATTTTGTTAGGATCATCCCTTATTGCTTTGCTAAAAATTTTGCAATCATTATCATACCAAGGGTTGGTAGTTCTAATATTCTTTCTATATGACACCTTGGTAGAGTACTTTCTAATGGTAGCAGAGAAAGTTGTAATAAAATTAGAATAGAGATTTTCAATGTTATCCTTATAATTTAATAAATGTAAATCCATTTTCAAATCCTTTAAGAAGAGAACCATCTTACTTTTGTGAAAAATCATCTGGCTTTGACTCTTGCAATTCTCATTCATGTGCTTGTTTTGCATGACAATGTGTATATTTAAGCTTAATGGTCTATGATCAAAATCAGTCTCATGGTGATTTAGGAGGTCACATTTTACAATTTGGTTAGGGATATTATATATCACATAATCCACAACACTACTTCCAAGCCCATGAATACAAGTCATTTGGTTGGAGTTTGGCTACTTGATTACATCATTGCAAAATATAATTTCTTGAGAACTACAAAATTTAACTAAATCGACACCATATAAATTCTTAGTTAGGTCTTCAGAGTTTCTCTTGAATCTACTAGCTAAATCGAGGTCCTCATCTAGTTAGAGAGGATTAGGATTTGAATCATTACTTAGAAGAATAACTTGATTATATGAAATTCTATCATTAAAGTCTCCTAAAAAGAGAATATTACCTTCATCCCTTAGATTATGAATATCCTACTCTAAGGTATTATAAAGGAAATTATTTTCTAGATTTTTTTTCTTATAAAAGGTAGTGTTGATAAATGGGAAATAACAAATTGCAATATAAATCATCTTAGTGTTAATGCCAAAGATTTCAATCCAAATGTACCAATTTAGGGGGTCTACCTTATGAAGCCAAGTGTGAGGAGATATGCTCTTTTTTATATAATAGGTTATTTCTCCAATTCCCATGCGAGAGGATTTATTGTTCCAAGTTGAACACAAAATGAATCTATTTACATGAGGGTCCTTAGACTCAGCATGATCTCAAGTTTCAAATAAAAAAATATTGTAAATTTCACTAGGGCTATAACTTAATATAAGACCTTTATGACATGGAAATCCATGACAATTCCAAAAGAATATTCAGAGTGTTCCAAATTCCTATTTATTTCTCTCCTTTTAATCTCTACCCAAAATAATAACTTTCCTATTTCTAATGATTTCTCATTTTCCTTCCTTTCTAGCTTTACCTTTTGAACCTCCTTCCTTTATTCATCATGGTTTGATGGGATGATGTCTCATTTATAAATATTCATCTCCCTTTTAGGCTTTGTGGTTTACTGTGTATGGAAAATTTATGGTCACTACATCTTACCCTAACACATATTAGTCTATCTTTTTTCTCGAGTATATTTTCCCAACCGTCTTGCTTCTATAAGATAATTTGTTTAAATTTGTCAATTATTTTTTAGTTCTTCTTTTATTATTTTTAAGGCTTCCTCATATTTTTTCTCTTTTATACTAGAAATTATAAGATTTGAGGCTCTTTTATTGTGCTCATGATCTAGCTCAATTAGTTTGTTCATTTCCTCTTTGATGGTTTTGATGTCTAATTTATTAGGGACATATTATTATTTAGTTTTTCCTTTAACTGCTTAATTTCATTTCTCAAGGTGTAGTTTTCTTCAACCATTGATTATTTTTTCTTTTTAATTTCCTATATTGTATTTTCCATTATTTTTAGCTAAGTCTTGAACCCTAATATTTTATTTTCTAATAGTTTGAATTTGGTCTAAACCATTGTAACTAATTCTATTTTATGCCTATTTCTCTTTCTTCTCTCCATGTTTCTATTGAATTGAAATTTCCATAAAAAATTTCTAGAGTGACTTTGCTTGGCCTCTCCTTGCTAGGTTGAGGTTTCAACATATGTGGCAAAGTAATCATAAGTTTTAGAAAAATAAAAATTAAAAGGAAAAAGGAAGAAAACAAATAAGGGAACTTATGCACCTAGCTTGTAAGTGATCCTCTCTCTCCTCTCTCTCTCTCTCTCTCTCTCTCTCTCTCTCTTCTCTCTCTCTCATCTCTATCTCTTTCTCTCTCTCTCTTATATATATATATAATATATATATATATATAACCCCTGCATTAAGAAAGTTTAGTGAAGAACCATAGCCATAAGGAATTAGTTATCAAAACCTCATTCGTTAATCACAACAGGACCATACACCATTCATGCATTCAATAAAAAATTAGCTTAACAGTTTAAATATGAACTTCACGGTACATGATACATATAAAGAAACTTATCTTGAATTGAAATTGGGAAAATGAGTCTGGGATAACAACTCTCCACCCAACCATAGACAAGCTGCAACCAATCCTTACTTGTAGTAGTCACCCTCAAGCCAAATTACAAATACTGAGGGACTTTTAATTAGGGATTAAGCTCCAACTGCTAGTTCAAATAGGGATTATAGAGATTCTCCCACCTCCACCCACCAACTATTTAAGCAATCAATAATAGCAAAAGGAAATCTAGAGGCCCTTTTTCCTCCACTCTTCAAGCTACAACATAATGGTTCCACCCATATTAGGGACTCTAGAACCCACTATAAAACACAACTACAACAAGGAAGGCTTTCAGAAATCCTCCTTTTAGGAATAAAAGGAGAAATCCTACATCCTATCCATTCCAAATAAAACCATCTCCACCCTCTAGCTAACAGGGAATCGAGAGGCCATTGTTCCCCACCTAAGGGTAATTTCTTCTTGTGTTCTTGCCAACCCAAAATTGATTTTTCTATTACATCTGCATATTCCTTACTGCCTTCGGTAACCCTTCCCTGATCTCTCTTTCCCAAGTTATCCTCCAATAAACAACCCAATTACCTCAGTGGAATGACCACTTACTAATCTTGTATTATTAGAAAAATGGGATAATAATTGTTTTTACTCTTATGTCCATTTTCCCTTATCAATTCTCCTTTCAAGGGTTTGGATTATTTAATTATGTTTACCACCCTTCTTCTACACTAGAGTATTATAACTCATATATTTATTTATATAACTTGTATTCATTACTCATTATATATATATATCTTTATATATATATATAATATAATTATATATATATATCAACAACCCACGATGCGCATGCTCCAGATCAACGAATTTCGATGGGTCAACATGCACGAATGTTAAAAAGGGTAGGGGTGGTGCATAAAGGGATTTATCAAAACTGCCCATCTCTAGATCTACAACTAGGATCATTTCCAACACCCTCCATCACCTTTTCCAAAACCACTGGAGGGGGTGTCAGAAAAGGTGGTATCAAGTTTCCAAAACCACTTACGATTTTTTAGACATGTGCATATCAATAGGTTGGGGCCCACACTATACATGTATCCATGGCGCCTATAATATCCTACCACATCGCATTGGACCCATGTCGTCATCCTCTACATGTCACCATGTCCTCCATGCTATCCTGGTCCTATCATCCTAACGCTCCCTTCACATGAAATCCTTTTGAATTTCTGGGGTTGAGACTTGTGGGACACATCATCCTAGTCCTTGCGACTCCCACGATTCTCCTTGCCTACACCCCCTTCATTTTTAAACCTACAGGAGGAAACCTCTAGGAAACTTCATTGCAATCCTTTCCCTTACGACATATTTTACCTAGGTCCAATCTCTCCACCCTCGTCCATGATATTGGCCCGCAAGATCATCCCATTGCTTGCCACCCTTCATCTCTTCTTGTGCACTCTTGTAAATGATCTGATTTTAATTCTTCGGGTTGAATTTTTAGGTGGGTCTATCCCTCGACCAATTTGATTTCAACCAGGATCATGTGGAGGCCACCATATCACGGTCCCATGTCATCCCACTCCCTCAAGGCGAGCTCCCCTACTCTATTTACGTGAAACTTTACTTCAGTATGAGTTGTAGTATGCGCTCCATTTTTGGCCAATGGGAACACTCTCTGCCTCTACACTATGAACCTAGATGGCCTATGCCTCATCAACCATGTTGTTCCTTTGTGCTTCTAATTAAATCTTTCAATATGTGGCCTCTAGGCCATGTCATCCCATCATTCACCCAATTGCAACAAGGCAGAATATAAGCTACCAATCCTGGGTCTCCACGATGAGGATTTTATCATATTGGACAAAGTTTATACAATTAAGCCTATAATATTAATCCTCAACCTGTCTCCAGTATAACATGACTCCTTGTAGAGATTTGACATGGTCTATTTATGGGGTTCTTACCATATCACGAGCATATAATCTATTCTTGGATTTGGTGGTTTTCATGAAGAACTACTCCCTTCCTACGTACTTCTCCATTTAGGCACAGATTTGGTTATGGATTGGCTACAACGGTTTTGAAAATGTTTATATCTATGCCAACATTCACTAATGGTCCTTAAGGTTTACTAAAGCACTCATTGGTTCTATCCCTCTTGAGCTTAAGCTAGAGGCACTCTTCCCTAGTCCACAAGATTTATGAGGTGCCATGAAGGGCATGAGGAGATCAAACCTATTCAAATGAATAGGGAGTTCCTCTTCTAGCTCTAAATACAAGAATGAGCCTTATGTGCAAGCGTGCCATGGGTATGTTCATGGCCTTCAAGTATTCCCCATTTAGGGACAAGGAATTCCAAGCATGATTGGACTAGTGACATTTTGACCAGCCCATGCTAAGAACTTGTAGACTCCTCAAGAGTCTCTGGTTCTCATGCGACATGCTAAGGTGCTCCCTAATATTTAAATAAACCTTGCAAGTAACACTGTAATTCCCATTAGGGATTTCAGGGGCATTTTGCTATTAACGGTGATGTGTGACTCATCCTTTAGTGATGAGATTCCCTTCCCTGAACAACATGGCTATTACCGACCATTTAATCAAGAAGATATCACTTCATCTCAGTGCTGAGATAATACACTAGACATGGATTCTATTCTAGGAAGGTTCAACATTGATGCAAACAAAGCATAATGCACCCTACAGTGAGTATATGAATGGAAATATCACCAATCTCTATTATGAGGCCATGCTCTATTCAAGAAGGCACATAGGTATTTTGGACCAAATCCTCATTTAAGTGAATATGTAGTCCCTATACCAGGTCACTTATCACAACATGCTAAATAATCCTCTCATGTACAGTGACAAGTTATTAAATTTAAGAAAGGAGTCAATCCTCAACATTAACACAATGCCACATAAACGACAACATGGGCTTGTAGCCAATATATGAACACAAACCCTGTCAAAATAGGTTGTCTTCAATGCAATCATTAAAATGTAATAAAAGAAGTTTATATGTTGATTATATGGTTTAATCCATATTCTTATGGACCATTCCAATGCCTTTAACATTGCTCCAAGTTATGTTATTCATGTGCATCAGAGTAGAAACACAATCATGTATTTCTCATAGTATACCATTTCAACACAAAAATGCAACATACTTTCATTATCTTGTAAATACCTTGCACATTACATCATTCAATGTTATAAGGTCAACAAACAATCATGTATTTTGTTCAATAATACCATTTCATTTCAGAAATGCAATATACCATTACTAACATGCGGGCAAGTAAATAAGAACACTTATATTGAAGATTTTAGGGCTAGTGAGTCAGGGACTATGACTCTCCACCCAACCATGTACAACTACATCCTGTCCTCACTTGCAGCTATCACCCTTGAGGCAGATTCTAAAGCCTGAGAGGCTTTGCTCAAAGGATTAAAAACACCAATTTCCTACTAAAACATGAATCCATGGGTTCTCCTTCCTCCACGTGCCATCCACTCAACAGTTGAACAAAGTACATGGAATCCAAAGGCCCACTGCCTCCACCCTCTAACCATTCAATAATATCCAACCAATACACAGGGAATCCATAGGTTTGCTGCCTCCACCCAAAAAGGTCAAGGGAGTCCGGAGAACAAGTCTCCACCCTTAAAAAAAATTACAATGGTTCCACCCACCTTAGGGATTCCAAAATCCACCATAAAAAAACATGATAAGGATGACTTTAAAGATCCTCCTTTTAGGAATCCAAGGAACAACCCTCCACCCCAGTCATCAAGGAATCTAGAGAAAAACCATCTCGACCCTACGGATGTACAAGGAATTGAGAGGCAGTTGTTCCTCACCTGGGAGCAATATTTGTCCTCCATTCTTGCCAACCGAAACTGTTATCCTCGATTATTCTTGCTCTCCTTTCTTATCTCCTCTTTTGCTTGATGAATCCTCCCAAAAAAAATCTCTCTCCTTCTCCTCTCTCATGGTTTCGTGCTGTGTAGTCATGATTCTACCCATGTCTTTTATTTTCCCATCAATTAATTTGTACTTCGTTCCTTGTAATGTTTTCCAAAGCAACTAGGTATGCATACTTCTCTTGCAGTTCCATAAATTCTAAACATAGTTCATTAAACACACAACAACTAGTCTTCAATGGCTATCCCAAAAGTTCAAAGTTTCCCATAGTAAGGAAACTTACTCCATCCCAAGAAAGCAACCTTCTCAGTTATGGAATTTGTGTCCCATTAGCTAACCCATTTTTTTTTAAATATTCACATTGCATTTCATGAGAGAAAACATGGTTTGAGATTTCACAAACCCCTCCCCCTTGAGGGAACACCACCACTGGTGTTATTTGTGCACATGAAACACAAGAAACAAAATAGAAAGACATATTGTTTTGTGGAGCTTTATGTGTAAAACTCTATACAATATTTAAAATTGTATATATACATTTTCTTTAACCAATAAACAAAAAGTGATATGCTATCCTCATGGAGTCATCCATTTCCCAAGTGGCTTCCTTGGGCCCAAAGTGCCTCCACTACATTTTGACTGGCTCTATTGCACGATTTTGGAGCATGAGGTTCCTTTGTTCTAATATGAAAAGTGGTTTTGATTGGAACTATCCCTTTGGTTCCACCTATAGCACAGATCAATCAATCACATGATTAGAAACCTTTACATATATTTTAAGCAAAAAACGTGAAAAACATTATGCACTTTAACCGATGGAGGTAAAGCCAACCTATAGGTCACTAGTCCAATCCTTTCAAGTATTTCAAAAGGCCCACAATACCATGGTGGCAATTTGGCACATGACCCAATATTCAAGGAACTCTTCATGGGTTTGATTCTCAGGTAAACATGTTCCCGAACTTGGAACTCTTTATGTACCCTATCCTGATATGCATAGCTTTTCTTCCTATCCCATGCCACCTTTAAATTTTGCTTGATGATCTGAATTTTCTGCTCCTTTTCCTTGAGCATGTAAAGCCCAATAAGAACCCTATTCATTGGATCACTCTAGATAATAGGAGTATTGAAACTCCTCCCATACAATGCCTCAAATGGGATCATCTTTATATATTCTTGGTATCCATTATTGTATGCAAAATATACAAGTGGAAGATATTCCTCCCGCTTCTTGGGATGATGCATCACATACATCCTCAACATGTCTTCAAGGATTATATTTATTTTCTCTATTTTCCCATCCATCTAGGGATGATATTCTTTACTGAATTCCAACTCTATCCCCAAACGTATAAACAATTCCTTCCAAAATATTGAAGTGAAATTAACATCTCTATCTAAAATATTTTTCTTAGGAATTCCATGTAGTCTCACAGTCTCCTTTATGAATATTTGTGCTGCCTTCCTAGCTAAGTTGGTGGACTTGAATGCTTTAAAATGAGCTACCTTGATTAATCTATCAACAACCACTATAATTGCATCATGTTGCCTAGAGGTTCTAGGAAAACCTGTGATGAAATCCATGGAGATCACTTCCCATTTCCATTTTGAAATGGGAATGGGATGCAATAAATTTGTTGGATGCTTACATTCCACTTTCACTTTCTAGCATTTGATGCATTTAGAAACAAAATCAACCACTTCTTTCTTCAGATTTGGCTAATAGTAGAACTTTTTAATGACTGTGAGAGTCTTTTGGTACCCTAGGTGGTCTGAATATGGCTTGGCATGGAACTCTCTCATTATGAGCCTCTTCAATTCATCATCATTTGGCACATAAATTATGTTCCAAAAACTAATTAGGCTATCATCAATGAGGTGATATTCCTCATCCCCACCTTCTTGTAGCAACTTTTATCTCATTTGCTGATATTTTTCATCATGTTTTCTTGCATTCTTGATCCTTCCTACCAGGTCCATTTTTTAATAGTTGATGGTTGCCAAGTGATTCACTTGAATCTCCTACTAATTGCATAGAATTTTTTTTCTCTTTTACTTCGATGTACTTGATTTCAAAGTCAAACTCACTAAGTATGGCCAACCATCTAGCCCATCTTGCATTCAAATTGGGTTTCTCAAACAAATACTTGAGCCCATTATGGTATGCTATAAGTATAAATTTCCTACTAAGGAGGTAATGCCTTGACATATTCAATGCAAGGATTATGGCAACCAAATCTAGGTCATCAGTCATGTAATTTACCTCACTCTCATTCAATTTTCTTGACTCATGACATACTACCTGTCCTTTCCACATCAAGACTCCAACAAGCCCTTCCTTGCAGGAATCTGTGCACACCAAAAAATATTTGTTCAGATCTACAATCCTCAAGACTAGTGCATTTGTGAGAAATTGTTTCAATTTCTCAATGCTTGCTACACACTCAACTGTCCATTCAAATTTCTTTCCTTTCCTCTACAACGAGGTGATAGGATGGCCTATCTTGGAGAATGTTTTGATAAACCTCCTATAATAACGTGCCAATCCCATGAATGATCTAGTCTCACTCACATTCTTCATTGTCAGTCACTCCATTATGGCCTTTATATTCTCTAGATCAATTAATAACCCTTGGAGAGAATATTCCCCAAATAGTGCATCCGTGATTGGAAGAAATCACCCTTGCTAAGCTTTGGATAAAGCTTCTGTTCCCTTAGCATTTGTAATACTACAACCAGATTCTTATCATGGTATTCCTCAATCTTTGAGTACACTAATATTTCATCAACAAATACAATGACAAACTTGTCCACATAAGGAAACAACACACTATTCATTAAGCACATGAAAGTGGTAGGGGCATTAGTAAGTGCAAAGGGTACCACTCCAAATTCATAATGTCCATACCTTGTTCGGAAAGTATTCTTATGAATGTTCTCCTCCTATCTCTATAGCGAGCCCTTACCTCGGGTTGTCTCTACCTCTGTAAATCCGAGAGACTCTGTAGGATGACTGCATTTATCTCAACCTGTTTATTTTGAGTTCTCACCAATCTCTTATTATCTACCTTGAAGTTTCTAACTTAAGCCCTTAGGCTTCTCAGAGTATCCATCCAATTTGGGGAGTGAGCCCTTTCGCCTTGTTCAACTGATGTTTCTTCTTCATTTGTCCCTACCTCTTCATTTCCATGCTGCCACTGTTTGAAAATATACTTCACCATTCCAGTCCTCATTTTTATGTTTGTATTTGTCTTCTGCTGCTTATGATGTGTTTTTAATCACACACAATTGTTAGTGCATAATAAATAAATAATAACAAAATTATGCCCATGGTCCTATTCTTACATAGTTTTTGTAATAGTTTTCCTGCAATAAAAAAACCACATTAGCACATGATTATCAAGAAAGCAACAAATCATTAACGGTAATACACAGGTCTGCATAATTCACAAAAGGTTTTACCTGTTAATCACAACTATTAATTTATTCATGATGGTGAAACATGTTAATTGATTAGCTTTTTTCTACTTAGATAACTCACAAAGTCAATACATTAATTTGGCATGCAGTTAAGTAGTTTAGACCGATTTTTAACACCTAAAACTCATTTTACTAGAATTCTAATAATGATATTGAATTTCCATTGCAGAGATTTACTATTACTTTCATCGAATAGAGCCCATCCAATCCAAGTGTTGAACCTGGACGCTCTGATACCACCTGTAAACACCCCACTTACCTCAGTAGAATATACACTTACTAATCTAATTTCTCTTGTATTGTTAGAAAAATGGGATAATACATGTTTTTTTTTTACTCTTATGTCCATTTTCCCTTATCAACTATTTGGATTATTTAATTAAGTTCACCACCGTTCTTCTACACTAGAGTATTATAACTCATATATGTATTTATATAACTAGGGTATTCATAGCTTCGTTATATATATGATTTCCTATACTAGCATTGCATGTTACTGGATGATATAATCACAACATGTTGGTAGTGTGCATGCCATCGATTTTTGACAGTGATTCACCACCGTTGATCATCTGTTTGGATTATTTAATTAATTTTACCACTCTTCTTCTACACAAGATTATTATAACTCATATATGTATTTATATAACTAGGGTATCCATAGCCTCATGATTTCCTATATTAGCACTGCATGTTACTAGATGATATAATCACAACACATTGGCAGTGCACATGCCATCAATGTTTGATGGTGATTCACCACCATTGGATCGATGCAGTGGCTAACACCCAGTGGCTCCCTTCGTAGCTATATATATATATATATATATATATTATATATATATATATATATGTATATGAAATACCTATATAAATTACATCAATTTCCAATGATGATCATGCTCCATATCAATGAATTCCAATGGTTTAACATGCACACATGTTAACAATTGGTAGGGGTGGCGCACAAAATGTTTATCAAAACCATCTATCTCCAGATCTATGGATGGGATCAATTCTAAAACCCTCCATCACCCTTTTTGAAACCACTATAGGAGTTGTCGAAAAAGGTAGTATCAGGGTTCCAAAACCACCTACGGGATTGCAGACATGTGCATATCAGCAAGTTGGGGCACCTGTTGTCTTTGTATCCATAACACCTATAATATCCTACCACATCGCATTGGAACCACGTCGTCCTCCTCTACATGTCATCGGGTCCTCCATGCTATCCAGGCCTTGTCATATCAGTGCTCTCTTCACATGACCTCCTTTTGAACTTTCAAGCTTGACACCTTCGGGACATGTCATCCTAGTCCTTATGAACCCGAGGATTCTCCTCGCCTGCCCCCCCTTAATATTAACAAAGGAAACCTCTAGGAATAAACTTCTAGGACATGTCATCCTAGTACTTTCCCTTATAATGTCTTTTACCTGGGCCCCATCTCACCGTCCTCGTCCATGGTATCGGACCGCCATGTCATCCTTCTGCTTGTCACCTTGCTTCCCTTCTTGTGCACTTTCATAAATGTTTAAGGGTTAATTTGTTGGGAAAACTTGTTAGGTGGGTCCACCCCTCGACCAATGCAATTGCAAATGGGATCACATGGAGGCCACCATGTCCTTGCCCCACTTCATCTCGCTCCCTCAAGATATACTCCCCTGCTGTATTTATGGGAAAACTTCCTTCGGGATGAGCTGTAGTATGGGCTCCATTTCCATCCAATAAGAAATCTCTCCACCTCTGCACTGTGAGTTTAGTTGGCTTGGTGCCCCATCAACCTTTCCATTCCTTTTTGCTTCTAATTAAAGTTTCCAGGATGTGGCTTATGGCCCATGTCATCCCATCATTCACCTAATTGTGATAAAGTAAAATATAGGCAACCAATCCTAGGTCTCCATGATGAGGATTTCATCAGACACTTTGGATAAGGTTTATACAATTAAGGTAAATTATTGAGCCTTAGTTTGGCTCCGCCACAACATGACTCGTCACAGAGGTTAGCCATGGCCCACTTATGGGGGGGTATTACCAGATCACGAGCATACGCTCAATTCTTAGATCCGGTGGTTTTCATGAAGACTCACTCCCTTCCTGTGTACTTCACTATCTAGGCATAAATTCAGTTATGGCTTGGCTGAAATGGTTCTGTAAATGTCTAAGCTAGAGCCCTGAACTGGTGCTATCCATTTTGAGCATAATATAGGACAACTCTTCTAGAGTCCACAAGATTTATGAGGCACCATGAAGGTCATGAGGAGATCAACCCTCCTCAAAGGAATATGGAGTTCCTCTTTTGGATTTGAATACAAGCATTATCTTTATGGGAAAGCATGCCATGGATAAGTTCTCAACGTTTAAGTTTTTCCTATTTAGGGACATGGAATTCCAAGCATGTCTGCATTGGTGAACTTTTGGCCACCCCTTGCTAAGAACTTGTAGACTTTTGAAGAACCTCTGGTTCTCTTGCCACATGCCAAGGGGCTCCCTAAGATTTAAAGCAACCTTTTAAGTAACATGATGACACCATTTAGGGGTTTCAGGGGCATTTACCTATTGGTAGTGACATGTGACTCCCCTTAGGGATGAGATGCACTTCCCTCGACATCATGGCTATTATCGACCATTCAATAAAGAAGTTATCACTTCATCTTAGCGCCGAGATAACACACAAGAAATGACTTCTAGTCAAGGAAGGTTCAACATTGATGCAAACAAAGTAGAATGCACCCTATAGCGAGTACAAAAATGGAAATCCTGCCAATCCCTCTTATGAGGTCATGCTCTATTCAAGAAGGAACATAGGTCCTTTGGACCAAATCTTGGTTTAAGTGAATATATAGTCCCTATACCAAGGCACTTATCACATCAGACTAAAGAAGCCTCTCATGTAAAGTCACAGGTTATTAAAGTTAAGGGAGGAGGTAATCCTCAACATCAACATAATGCCACATAAATAGTAACATGGGATTATAGCCAATATATGCACACTGACCTTGTCAAAACATGTTGTCTTCAATGTAATCATTAAACTGTAATAAAAGAAGTTTATATGTCGATTATTGTATGGTTTAATCCATATTCTTACAGACCATTCCAATTTCTTTAACATTGCACCTTATATTATTCATGTGCATCATATAAAAAACATAGTCATGTATTTCTCAAGTATACCATTTCAAATCAGAGATGCATACTACTTTCATTATCTTGTAAATACCTTTCACATTACATCATTCAATGTTATAAGGTCAAAACACAATCATGTATTTTTCTTAGTAATACCATTTCATTTTAGAAATGAAAAATACCATTATTAAAATGCAAGGAAGTACATAAGAACACTTATCTTGAATATTTCAAGGAAACCGAGTCACAGACTATGAATCTCCACCCAACCATAGTTGCAGCCAGTCCTCACTTGTAGCTGTCACCCCTGAGCCAGATTCCAAAAACAAAGCGGCTTTGATCAAAGTATTAAGAACACTAAATTCTCACTAAAATAGGGACTCCATAGGTCCTCCTTCCTCCATCCACTAGCCACTCAGTAGTTGGCCAAAGTATAGGGAATCTAGAGGCTCGCTTCCTCCACCCTCCATTTGTTCAATAATATTCAACCAATACACAAAGGGAATCTAGAGGCTTTCTTCCTCCACCCAAAAAGGTCAAGGGAGTTTGGATAACAAGTTTCCACCCTTCAAACAAGAATAGAGAGCTTCCACCCACCTTGAGGATTCCAAAATCTGCCCTAAACAAACACAACATGGAGGGCTTCATAGATCCTCCTTTCAGGAATCCAAGGAACAACCCTCAACCCTAGCCATCAAGGGACTCCAAAGAAATACCATCTCCACCCACTGGCTATACAAGGAATCAAGAGGCCATTGTTCCTCACCTGGGAATGATCTTCTTCCTCCAACTTGGCCAACCAAAACTGCTATCCCAGATTATTCTTGTCTCTCCATTCTCACCACCTCTATTGATCAATGAATCCTCCCAAAAAAAAATATTCCCTCTCGTTCTCCTCTCTCGTGATTCTTTGCTGCACAATAATGATTCTTTCCTTGTATTTTCTTTCCCCATCAATTTCTTTGTCCTTACTGCCTTGTAATGTTTTCCAAAGTTGCTAGGTTTATGTACTTCTCTTGTAGTTCCATAAATTTTGAACATTGTTCATTAAACACACAACAACTAGATTTCAATGGGTGTCCCAACTGTTCAAATTTTCCTATAATAAGGAAAATTACTCCATCCCTAGCAAGAAATCTACTCAAGTCTGGAATCTATGTCACATTACTCAACCCATTTTTTTTTGTAAAAATATTTACATTGCATTTCATGAGAGAAAACATGGCTGAGGTTGTCACACCTCCTTCCTTTCTCTAGCCAAAACCATACTTCAGAACCAAATTCTCCCCTGTGTACCAGACTATTTGAATGATCATTTTCCTCTTCCATACTAGGTCATTCAATTTATATTTTTCCCTTTATCACTTGCACAGTCCCAGGCTTCTTGAATGAGCATTTCCTCCTGTACCCTACACAACCTTCATACAATTACCTTTGTCTGACAAAATTTTGTTATCCTATCAAATTGGTGCCACCTATCTGTATGTCACCCAATTTTTCTTGTTGTTGTAGTGGGTGGCCAACACACCCTATGAGCTGATAGTTTTCCCATTTTACCCTTTTAAGAGTCTCGCCCTTGATTCCTTGCATGATGCTAAAAAGAAGCACATTGTTTTTCCTTTGCTTCCAGCTGATAAGAAAATACGAAGTGTCCCTTCTTTCATAGTTTTCAGCTGCATGAACTAGCTCAGATTCCTATTGTAAGGAAACCTTAAAAATGTCCCCAACAAGTAATACCAAGTGAATTGGAATCTATGTCCCTTGACTCAACCCATTCTTTTTTTCAAATATTTACATTATATACATAAGTGGAAAATAAATAGGGCTGTCATGTATGACATGTTCCTCTTCCTGATCTAGCATGGAAGGCTCATAGAGTTTCAAATTATCTACATTCACAACTAAATAAATGCACGTATACGGTGGTAGAATGAGTCAATAGGAATAATCATCCACCTTCTCCAGTATCTCAAATGGACCATACCATAAAGCCTTGATTTTCTTACTAAGCCCTTGCAACCTCTCCTTGTTCAACTATAGCCATAGTCTATCTCCGACCTTTAATGATTTCTCTGTTCTATGTTGATCATGCATGGCCTTATATTTCTTCCTTGACTTCTGTAGTGTATCTTGTACCTGTATATGGATCTACCTGATATTCTCTATAATTTTTTCAGCCCTCAAGGCGTCCCATGTAAAATCTTGGCTCACTCCTCCTTGTTTCCCAAATACAATGTCCAAAGGTGAAGGCAGAAAATATCCAAAGAAAGTTTAAAATGGGGACTTTCTTATAGAAGTATGGACTTCTATATTGTATGAATGTTATATATATGCCATATTTTCATCCCAGGTCTTTGGATTCTTCTAGTTGTATCACCTTAGAAGATTTACCAAAGTCACATTGACTACTTTTGTCTGCCCATGTGTCTGTGGATGGAATGTTGTAGATATCTTCAACTTTGTGTCTGTTTTCTCCCATAATGTATTCCAAAATAAACTATTAAATATTATTTCTATGTCTAAAATGATGCTCCTTGGTATCCCAAAGTGCACTAGAGATGTCCAAAGAACAAGTTTGTTGTTGCTTTTCCATTGACGATATTTTTTCAAGGAATCAAAACACACGTATTGTTGAACCAGTCAACTACCACCAATAGGTAGTCATGTCCCTTCTTGGTTGTTGGTAAACCTCCCAAAAAGTCCATGGAAATTATTTCCCAAGGATGAGTTAGTACAAGGAAGGGATGATATAGACCCTATTTCCTATTTATAGGCTTTCTATTACAACTAGGCATGCATCCTCTTATGAACCTAGTTATTTGCTCTTACATCTTGTGCCATTACACATACCTCTGTAATTTGGACACAATCTGCCCCACACCAAAGTGCCCTGCAACCTTGGAGGTATGATCCTCTTAAATCAACTGCAATCATCCACATTTAGGAACACATAGCTTATCCAACTTAATAGAGTAACCCATCCTGGAGATGGAAGCTAACGATGTTGTCACCATCATGCACATGATTCTAACTTTGCATTATTGAAATACCTCCTTGAATTCCTCATCCTTTGAATATTCCTCTCTATATGCATCATGGGTGAATGGATGCATGTGCATAAGAGTCCCCAAAGTTGTGATCTTTGATGTGGGTGGGATTGAGAACATGTTGACCAACTTATTTATGTTTCCCTTCTAATACTTAATCATTAAATGAGATTTGTTGTAGAAACCACATCCACTTGCAATTCCTGGTCTGCTATATCTTACTTTGGGCCTGTAAGTACTCTAGTGGTTGGTGAATTGTGTGGATTACTATCTACTTTCTCATCAGATAATTCTTCCACTTCTTCACAACTTGCACCAGGGCATAGAGCTCCTTTTCGTAGGTAGGGTAGTTAAGAACTCCCCCATGAAATACTTCAAAATGGTACCATACATGCCTTCCTCCTTGCATCAATACCACTCCAATAACATACCCACTCACATCTATCTACACTTCAAAGGCTTGTTGTAAGTTTTTTAATGCTAGAAATGGTGCTTGACTGATCTTTTTCTTTAGCTCCTTCAAAGCCCTCTGCTAACTTGTTATTATGGCATGGAGTGGTGCTGCTACCACTAAAAATGAGGCTATGAATTTCCTTGGGTATTGTGCTATCGCAATGAAACTTCCGACCTTAGAAATATTAGTAGGCACCAACCATTTCATGATGGAATCCATCTTGGAAGGATATATCTTCTACTCTCCACCACCTATCACATACTGCAAATACACCAAAGACTAATATGAAAACTCACACATCTTAATATTTTCTAGCATTTGATGCTTCTTTAATGTCTCTAGCACCTGGATCAAATGTGAGATGTGCTCCTCCTAGGTAGCAATGTATACCAATATATCATCCAAATAGACAATAACAAATGAATCTATAGAAGGTCATAATACATCATTCATTAATCTCATAAACGTAGCTGGTGCATTACATAGTGAAAATGGAATGACTAACCACTCATACAAATCTTGCCTGGTTTTGAGGGATGTCTTCTAGGTATCTTCTTCTTTGAATCGAACTTGGTGATTTCCAGACTTTAATTCCAACTTGGTGAAGTATTTTTCTTGCTGCATCTGATCTAGCAGATCTCTATCCTGTGAAGGGGGTACCTATTCTTGAGATTTTGTTCAACACCTTATAACCTATACACATTTTCCAAGTCCCATTCTTCCTTGGAACAATTATGATGGGTGACTTACATTTTGATGTACTTGGTCAAATGACACCCTGTTCTAGTAGCTGCTACAATTATTTCTTCACCTCACTTACTTCTATAAAATACTTCCTGTACAACCAATATTTGGCAATGGGGAGTCCAACAATAGTTGGATATCATGCTCCACTTCCCTCTTAGTTGGTATCGCTTTAGGTTCTCAGAACACATCTCTGTATTCCTATAACAACTCTTCCAATTATTGTTTTTTCCTCTTAGTACACCCATCTAGGGATGCCTGACCTCTTACTAACTTTGCTACAGACTTATTTTCTCTTAAAATGAGTAAAACATAATTCTTGCTAGAACTGATTAATTTCTTGGCTTGGTGGACACTTATCGGTGAAACTTTTGACTTACCTTTGTGCGCATTGATGGTGAATGATTTTCCATCCTTGATGAGCCAATACAAGTTGTCTCTCCACATGAGTATTGCATCTCACATGTACATGTAGGAACTCCCAAACACGACACCACATACATCAAGAGGAACTATATCTACTTCGACTTCACCAATAAAATAAACCCTAGTGGAAAATCTAATTTTTCTCTATATTGTTACCTTCAGCTTTGCATCCTTATTTACCCATCCCAATGGATTTAGGCTTGGATGAACACGAAATTCCATCCCCAATTATTTGGCCAAATCTGCTACAATGATATTTTCCTACAATCTTGAGTCAAACAAAGCATTAATATTTGTCTTCTTGGCCTGTATCTAAATATGGAAGAATTTTGTGATTTCTTTCTCTTCATGTTGCTGAAGGCTACTCAAATTCACCTCCTTCTCCACTTGCATACAAACGATATTCTCATCCACGTCTGAGTTTCTTTCAAATTGGTTGCTCGAATTAGTGGCCATGAGATTCTTCTTCTTATTTTATTTCCTTTTTTTCTTCAAGTTTAACTTCTGATTCAACTTCCAACACTTCTCTTCTATATGGTCATCAATTTTGTAGTGATTGTTGGGATCCTTCCACTAGTGTGTTGTGGCTGTCATCTTTCTAGCTTTTCCCATTTTTTAATTCTTCTTCCACTCCTTAGAACAATTATGTTTAAAATAAGGGGAATTTTGAGGTCTGAAATGGGCCTCCTAAGGAAATTATAAAATAATATTAGATTACATCATCAAATTTTGAGAGGGAAAAAATAAAAAAACTATTTTTTCAACTCATATTTTCAACTTATCTTCCTATGGGTTTACTGAAATTTCAAGGGACGACACTCGTTGGATGCATAATTTGATTCCTCATCCAACGAGTACCATGTTTCATACTTTCGATTGACCCTACTACACGGAAAATGAGAAATACATGAAAAACGTGATTATAATCACAATTTTTCATTTGTTTCTCATTTTTCGTGTAGGAGGGTCCATCGAAAGTGTGCAACATGGGTACTCCTTCGATGAGGAATTAAATTTTTGCATCCAACGAGTACTCCCATTCAAAATTTGAGTAGCACCTTAGGGAGATAAGTCAAAAATACGAGTTGAAAAAGTAGTTTTATTATTTTTACTTTTTTACTCGAAAAATGGTGAATCCTCCCCCATGGTTAACTTCATCATCTTGAATCCTATTGTTTCTTATAAAGTTTCTTTTGGTTGTACATTTTTCTTAGGAGGCTCATTTTAGATCTAAAAATCCCCCTAAATCTCCTTCTGCTTTAATCCACTTGATTGCACTTTCTTCAGGCCTATGTTCTCTAGGTGTTGTGCCTATACACAAGCCTCATCCACTGATTTAGGCTTGAATAACATAACTTGCTCCCGTAGATGGTGGTGTAGACCCCCAAAATACTTGAGGAATACATTTGGGTTCTTTGGGGAGATACCCAACATTATGGCCATATTTCTAAGCTCTGTGGTGTACTCTTACACACTATGCCTTGAAGTTTTCCTGAAGTAGTGCCACCAGATCCACTAGTCCTCTACATACTTAATAAGCTAAAAATGTGACTTAATGTTGGTTTTGAAGTCCTCCCACTTAGTCACTAGAGGCTCTCGCCTCAACCTCAGGGTATTAGTGTGACTTTTCCAACAAGTTAGGGCACAACCCTCTAATTTCAACTGCACAAATGAAATATTTTGTTCTTCCTCAATTTGATATACACTGAAATACACTTCTAGTTATTGCAACCAGTGATTTATCTTCAAAGCATCAATATCATAGTGCTATGAATTGATATTGAAATTCACTTCCATTTGGAACAATGGGTTCTAATTGATTCACGACACTCAAACTAGGTTGATATTTTTTAGGTTCTTTCTTGGTCTAGTTCTCTGGATCTTCCCGATCCCCTGATCCCCCTTCTAATTATTTCCTCTACTTTAGAAACCCCCATCTTCTCTGAATATCCAAATATTATTTCTCAAGGCCACCACGAGGATATTTACATTATAATTTATATCTGTGACCTGTTGTTCCAATCACGAAAACCTCTCCTCTACAAAAGCACGAGGGTTCTTCACATATTCGTTGGATGTGATTAGGGTTTTGCAAATATTGGCCCAACATATCTTGTTCCCATACAAATCTCCACAATACACCCAAAGAAACCTACTCTGATACCAATATGATCCATAAATTTCCATGGATACTCCACTGGAGAGTTCTTCACAAGAGATCTAATAAAATTATATTTAAAATATGAAATTCTACACTAATACAATTTTATTAGATTTATGGATTTGTAGATTTCTTGTTAATAGTGCATGCATGCAAATTTAAAATTGTGAAAAAAATATAGAACAATGAAATAAAATCTTACACACATTTGACAAAAGATATGACTTGGGAAACCCTTTCGGGAGAAAACCTTAGTTAGAAGGCGACACTGCTCTACTCTCTTTCTCTAAATGGAAATATGGTTGTGAGTACAAAGAAGTATGGTATGTGGCTGGTGGGCTACAGTAGTGCACAATTCCTCTTTGTGTGCTTTATCTCCTATCCTTCTTGACTATTTTTGCTTAGCTATGGAATAAATCCACTTGAAAGAATGGAACCCCTTTTCCTCCTAGTGTCCTGGTTATAACACAACCTGATGACCTACTAGGAGTTAGGTTTGACTACTTAAATTATTAACTGGAGTTATAATATGACTCTTTTAGAGTCTTCTTAATCATAATCACATGGCTATCCCCTTTTCCATGAATAATGGGGGATGAGATGGCATCCTCTTGAATTATGGTGCTGAAAACAGGAAGGTCAAATTTTGAGTGGCATAAATTTTGTAGACAGAGTCCGAATGACATGATTCTTGTGCTATTATAAAGGTTTTTGTGTGTAGAATAGTGAGAATATGTATTACACTAAAGAGACAAAGTTTAACCCCCAAAAAACATTGTTTGATGCCACAAAACACTCCCATAAGGTTTTAGACCCGAATTTGAGACACTATGTCCCACTAATAAAAATGGTCATGAGAGTTGATTCCTCCACTCTTTCCACTCTGAAAGCATTGAGATGGACGAAAAACAATATAATGATCCAATCGATATCATCTTCATATTACTTTTCATAGCATTCCTCTCGTGAGGAAGTTTCTCTCTTTCTGAATCCCGTGATGCCTTCTCTTTCTACTTTTGCCCTGCCTGAGTGCATGAGTCATGAATCCCTTAGCCATTGAAGACCTCTCAGCGTCCACTTTCATTTGCTACCATAGACCAACCATTTTCCTCCTTTCGTAGTCTACATGGATCGATTTCTTGGACATTGCGGACCACTTTGCCCATTAATCATTTGTCCTTTCTTACTTGTAGTTTTTCCCAACATGAACATGGGTGTGTCCTTCTTTTTAACTGAATTAAGAACATAATTATCTCCATTAAAACATCTCAGTCAATCCATGACTAGAATTTATAACAAACAAGTTTCTAAAGTAATCTCCCTCCCCAAGCTTTGAAATCTATGTCCCTTTCTCTTTGCCAGTTAATTGTGGCTAAATAATTACAAGGAAATATGTACAATGTTTACAAGAGGGAATTTGCAAAAATGGGTATGTTACAGAACCCACCCCCTTGGAGGAATGATGTCCTTGGTTTTCTACACCCGAACAAATTTAAAACATTTCTTTAAACCAAGCATAACAAATGATTGTGAGCTTTATATACACAACTATACAAAACAATTTACAATCATATATACAATTGATTATCTAGCAAACAAAAATGGATATGCCACCCAAATTTCCATCTCCCATGTGGCTTCCTCAGGCCAAAAGTGCTTCCACTACACCTTGAAGTTTTCAACGAATTAATTTTGGAGCGTGATCTACCTCTGATATAGGACAAATAAAGGTTATAGTTGGAACTCTCATTCTAGTTTTACCTGTAGCACTGACCAATCAATCACATGATTAACATCTTGTATATACTTTTTAAGCACAGAAACATGAGAAACATAATGAAATTTTATAGTAGGAGGTAAGGCAAATCTATATGCCACCGACCCCACTCTCTCCAGGATTTGCAATGGACCATAAAATTGTGGTTCCGACTTGGCACATTGGCCCAATTCTTAAGGAATTTTTCTTGGGTTTAACTCATAGGTAGACATTCTCTCCTAATTAGAATTGTTTCTGAACTCTATACTGGTCAACATAGATCTTCTACCTATCTTAAGCCACTTTTAAATTCTTCCTGATCGTTACCATGTCTTGTTCCATATCTTTTAACATATCATGTCTAATATGAACTATGTTCAGTGGATCACTTCAATTAATAGGAGTGCTACACTTTCTCCTGCAAAGAGACTCAAACGGACTCATCTTCAATGATTCATGGTACCCATTGTTGTAAGAAAATTCAACTACTAGAAGAAATTCCTCCCGCTTCCTTGGTTGGTTCATGACATACATTCGAAATATGTCCTCCAGTATTGTATTTATCCTCTCTATCTTCCCATTTGTTTGTGGATGATATTTTGTACTAAAGGCCAATTCTATCCCTAAGCCAACAAATATTTCTTTCCAAAATTTGGAAGTGAATTTTGCATCTCTATCTGAGATAATTTTCTTGGGTATTTCATGCAATATCACAATTTCTTTCATGAAAACTTTGGCCACATCACTAGCTATATAAGTCGATTTTACAACTATAAAGTGAGAAAACTTACTCAAATTTTCCACCATAACCATGATGGCGTCATGTTTCTTAGCTATCTACGATAGCCCTACAATGAAATCTATTGAAATTAATTCCCATTTCCCTTCCAAAATAGGAATAGGGTATAGTAAACCAACTTGTTTCTTCCACTCAACCTTTACTTGTTGATATTAAATACATTAAGAAATAAAATCAACCATTCTCTTTTTAAATCGAGCAATAATAAAATTTCTTAATGTCTATTAATGTCTTTTGGTAGCCTAGATGTCCTGAATATGGTTTTGCATGAATCTATTTCAATATGAACCTCTTCAAGCTGGTTTCATTTGGCACATAAATCCTATTTTTAAAATTAATCATTCTATCCTTTGTGAGTTGAAATCTTTTATCTTCCTCACCTCAGACTCTTGCTATAGATTTTCCTTTAATTGCTAGTATTTTTCATCATATCGTCCTACAACTTTAATTCTTTCATTGAGATCAATTCCACAAGAAATAATGGCTTCCAGGTGAGACAATTGGACTTTCCTTTTGAGTGCGTCAATAAATTGGTCCTCCTTTTGTTTGATATATTTAATTTCAAAACTGAACTCACTGATTAAGCTAGCCATCTTGCTTTCCTAGAATTCAATTTTGGTTTGTCAATTAAATATTTCAGACCTCCATAGTGATGCAGGAGCATTCAGCTCAGAAGAATCATTGTATTTTAGTAGACATAGGGGGGCCTTGTGTTTTAAGGAAATTGGTTTCCTAAGTGTTGAATTAATGTAATTACTTATGTTTTGAGTGATTTTAATGACAATAGGAATTTATTAAGTATTGTGGGGCATATTGTAAATGTTCTCAAATGAAGGGGAACATGAGAGAATCATGAGAATTGAGAGTTCATAGGAATTGATAGCTTTGGAAATTAATTGTAGATCTTCAATTAGGAATTAGTTCATGATTTATAGGATTGAGAGGATTCTTAGGTTTTATTTGAAATTATTAAGGATCTGAACCATAAAAAGGTTATAGTATAAATGTAAGCCAAAAAGGCATAAAAAGAGTTAGTCAAGTTAGATAGTTAGTTAGGGAGTTAGAGTGTGAAGAGGTTGACTGTAAGCCTATGGGCATATTGTGAAACAGAGGCAACTGATATTGGAAATTAGGCCTGAGAGAGAAAATGTGTAAATATTTATTCATCAATACATAGAATTCGATTTCTAATTTGTATGGTGTGTATGGGGTTATGAATTTTATGTAATTAGTGTAATTTTGCATAGTATATATATGCAGGTGAGGTTCAAACAGAACATAGAGAAGAAGGGGAGTATGTAGGATCAGGGTTTAATTGATGAATCCGATTAAAGGATCCAAGTGAAGTTCAAGGATGGCAGTGAATAAGAATACACGAAGTTAAGCTCAGGAGGAAGTTGTGATGCAGAATAACTAAAGACCAAAACCCTGGAAGAAATCGGAAACCACAAGAACACTAAGAAATGGCCTAAATGTGAAGTAGGCAGAAAAGAACGAGAACGTCAGATATTTTAGATTGACGGATATGAATGATGGATATTAATGGTGGAGGAATAGACCACGGGGAATAGGAGTGTACAGATGTCTTGATCGTGGTGGAATCCCCACACTAAATCCTAGCCATCGATCTCATTTTCAAATGGTTACGTCACAATCAAGTGTGGGGGGTTAAGGTGTTTTTAAACCATGTGCTAGTTGAAGACCTGCAGGTCGTAGATTTGATGACCTCATATATCCAATGGATATCGGTTCATAAAGTGATTAGACGTTAATCTCAGAATGAACCTGAACTTTTATAGATTAAGTATTTATAATCCTTATCGGCTCTGCAAGGGCAAGTAAACGTCACGCAAGATTCCGTTCGATATCATTATGGACTGTCAGATCAAATGGGTTTTGATCTATGATGTAGGATCACCGAGCAGCTCTATTGATTGGGGAAGCCATCAACCATCAGATTGAAGGTAAGATAGACGGTGGAGATTGAAGCTGATAAGGCTTGGGAAAGAGTGGACCCGAAAGTTTATCAACGCGAGTTTAAATTTATTTGGGTTACAGAGGATGGATGGAGATCACGTGATAGCCATTGATCTGATGGAATGAAATCAATGGTGGAAGATTGAACCAATAAAGGTGGGCCTTGGAAAATGTGTCAAGGCCGTGGAAAAAGTGGAAAGGTAAGGTTACTGCGGTTTATGTATATTTCTATTATATGAGGTTATAATAGAAATAAAGCGGATTAAGGGAAATTAACCATGGTATGATTAGTGTTGAGTAAATCCGAGACCAGAGTAGAGGGTATGCTTAATATGCGCGGGTTTAAGAATTAACCAAAGTTTATGAGGGTTGAATAAGATTCCGCTGGAGAGGTTAATTAAGGTTTAGACTATTGAATAGTCTTTGAAACATTTCCACATGAGATTTTATTAAGAGGTCATAAAAATTAATTTATGAAGGTTTGACTAGGCAGGGTAATTGAAATTCCTAGGATAAATGAGATTATGCATTTTATATGCATATTGTGGGTGAAGTCGGCTTAGGTTGGCATCATTTTGGTATAAGAGCATAATTGTGGTTGAAACATTTGGTAAAGCAGCGCAAAGAAATTCTGTGTGAAAAATTCTTTGAGAAAATTTAGAACAAAGTTATGTGTTAAGATGTGTATGTAGGCAAGAGATATTAGATTCTAATTTGAAAAACAGTAGGCACACAGAAATAATGTGTAACAAAATTTTCAGATGCAAAGAAATAGAGAACAATCCATTCAAAGTGCAGGTGAATGGTAGAACAAGATCATGCAGAGGTCTTGAAGGTCAGATGACATGTTTTGTTTGAATTTGATTTGAAGATTGGAGAAGGTGTGGTCTTTATATTGATGCACAGGTAGCAGCATAAGAAGGTGAGAAGATTGCAACAACCTAGAGCAAGGAGTGCTCAATTGGTTCCAGAGGAAAGAAACAGAGAAATGCTAAAAGACTGAGCTCAGAGGAGAGAAGCTTAGTGAGGCATATGTAGCAAGAAAGGGACTTGTTACTGCAGAGGTATTGTTGCAGCTCACAGAGGCAATTCCACATAGGATGTGGGTAAAATTGCTAGGTAATGAATGAAGATGATAAGACTTTCTAAGTGGAAGAAGAGGTGGTCAAAACTAAGTATTTCATTGTGATTGAAATACTAGAGGAAAATTGTGTTCTTAGAAGATGCAAATGAGTTGAAGCCTAGAAGAAGCAGAGAGAAGTGCTCAAAGGAGGTTCCAGAGATAACGAACCAAGGGCTTGCCAAAATACCAAGTACAAAGGAAAGCTTGGGGAGGTAAGTGGCACCAGGGAGGACTTGTTGTTGCAGAGGCTTTAATGCATCTCATAGTGAATGAGTGAGGAGCTCATAGAGACGGAGAAAAATATGACTACTGATAGTCATAGTGGAGGTTCTGAGGAAGACCACAGCAGAAGAAAAGTGAAGAAAGAGAATGCCAAGGCAAATGGAAAGAGAATGAGTCAAGAGGAAATTGAAAAAGGGATTGGTGAGATGAAATAACAACTCAATGCATTAATGATGATACTTGAGGAAAGCCAAATACTAGGTTGGGTCTTGAAGAAGAAGCCAATGAAGTGGCATAAGTTACAAAAAAGGCTACAACATAAGCAAGTAAAGTGGCTGATGGAAAAACTCAGAGAAGCTGAGTTGGAAATGGAAGTGTCCATTTGTGAACCAGAGCAGGGTAAAGTTCTTGGTGAAGATGAAGACTTGAAGACTGAAACTTCAAGTGAGACCAAAGGGTCACATGATTTTAAATATGAAAATTTGTGTATGTTTGCAGGTGAAACATGTGAAGAAGGACAATTTGCTAATATTGACATAAAGGAAGAAGACATGAAGAATCTAAATTTTGTTCTAAAAGAAGAAGTAGAGAAGGATATCAAACAATCAAGTGAAGGACTTGATGAGATTGAAGGGAAGACCATTGAAATATTTCTGATTCATGTAAAGGACTTGGAACAATAGGAGGATTTGGTGATTGAATCATCAAATGAGATCATAAGGTCTTGTGGTTTTCCAACTGACAACTTGTGTGTGAATGCAGGTTTTGTAGAAGACAAACCATCTTATGGAACTATCTTGAATGAAGCTGAAAGTTTCCAAGTAAAGTATGATGATGATTGTCTTTCAAATGAAGATAAATTTGAGTTATTACAGCAAAAGGAGTTCATAAATTCCTTGCTTAGTGGAGAAAATATCTTCAATAGAGATGAGACAGTTATGCCTTATGATAAAAAAATTTCTATTGGTAAGAACAATGAGGAATTGATTTTCTTAAATGGCCAAAGGGAGAGTGATGGATATACATCTAAAACTATCACAGAGATGGAGGATCAGAATTTTATTCTAATCAAGAATGAAGTAGTGTCAACAAGAAGTTATACTTGTGACAAAGAAGAAGATAGTGAGGATTGTACAAAGCTTTTAGGAGAAATTCCAAGTGACATGGAAAATTTATGGCATGAGTTAAGTCTTTTGGAGAAAAGGCTAGTAAACCAAAAATTAAGTGTTCAGGTTGTAAAATTAGAACTGAATGAGAATGAAGAAGTTCACTACAGTGGACAAGGACATGAATACATTATTAAAACAAATGGTGTGGAGGAGAGACTAATTGATAGTCTTGAGAGTATGAGAATTATTTAAAGAATTCTTTAGAGAAGTTGAGTTAGCATACTAATGTGCTGATAGAGGAGGAGAAATCTAAGCAGCATATTGATGCTTTTCCAAAGGAAGAAAAGGCACAAAAGCCTTATGATTTTTATTTTAATAATTGTTTGGTGAGTGTAGGTTTAATTGCAGATGCTGGAGAAAATTTGGCCAGATGAACATCCAAATAAAAATTAAAGAGGAAGATTTTGTGGAAGTATTTAATCCATGGAACATAGATGTTCAATTGGTGGAAAGAATTCTGGACAATCAGGATTCAATGCAGAAAGAGATAATCATGAAAGAGGGTAAGGATGAAAGGGAGGCAGTAAACATAAGCGAAGAAAAAGTAAGTGTAGGAAAAAGAGTAAGTGATAGAATTCGACAACTTCAAAGAGAAGAACAACAATTTGAAGAGTTAGTAGACAACAACAACCTGAAACAAAGAGAAAGAGGTAACAGTAAGTGGCAGAGTATAGGCCGGCCCAAGGATGTGTTGGAAATGGAGATTGAAGAACTATGGCAGTTGATGATGAAACAGTTTAGGCTGAGGAAAATGACAGTAGGAAGTATGATCAATCAGAACTTAAACCTGATTGACAAGGAGAGGGAGATGAAACAGAAGATAGCAGACATATAGCAGTAGCAAAGGTGCAAGGCATTTGGGCAGTTACAAACTAAAGTTTGGGACCCTAGAGGTTTTCTATCAACATATGAAGGCACATGATCAAGAGATCGTGAATGTTTTCTACTATGGGATTCTGATGCAGGAGAATTCAAATCAAAAGAATCATTGTATTTTAGTAGACATAGGGGGGTCTTGTGTTTTAAGGAAGTTGGTTTCCTAAGTGTTGAATTAATGTAATTACTTAGGTTTTGAGTGATTTTAATGAAAATGAGAATTATTAAGTATTATGTGGCATATTGTAAATGTTCTCGAATGAAGGGGAACATGAGAGAATCATGACAGTTGAGAGTTCATAGGAATTGATAGCTTTGGAAATTAATTGTAGATCTTGAATTAGGAATTAGTTCATGATTTATAGGATTGAGAGGATTCTTAGGTTTTAGTTGAAATTATTAAGGATCTGAACCAGAAATTGGTTATAGACTCCTTTTTTATAAATGTAAGCCAAAAAGCCATAAAAAGAGTTAGTCAAGTTAGATAGTTAGTTAGGGAGTTAGAGTGTGAAGAGGTTGACTATAAGCCTATGGGCAGATTGTGAAATAGAGGCCACTGATATTGGAAATCGAGATTGAGAGAGAAAATGTGTAAATATTTATTCATCAATACAAAGAATTAGATTTCTAATTTGTGTGGTGTATATGGAGTTATGAATTTTATGTAATTAGTGTAATTCTGCATAGTATATGTATGCAAGTGGGGTTCAAGCAGAACATAGAGAAGAAGGGGAGTATGTAGGATCGGGGTTTGATCGATGAATCTGGTGAAAGGATCCAAGTGAATTTCAAGGATGGCAGTGAATAAGAATACACTAAGTTAAGCTCAGGAGGAAGTTTTGATGCATAATAACTAAAGACCAGAACCCTGGAAGAAACCCGAAACCATAGGAACACTAAGAAATGGCCTAAACATGAAGTAAGCAGAAAAGAACGAGAATGACAGATCTTTTATATTGATGGATATGAATGACATATATTAATGGCAGAGGAATATACTACGGGGAATAGGAGTGTATGGATGTCTTGATCGCGGTGGAAGCCCCACACTAAATCCTAGCTGTCAATCTCATTTTCAAATGCTTACGTCACAGTCAACCGCGGGGGGTTAAGTTGTTTTTAAACCATGTGATAGTTGAAGACTTGCCAGCTGTAGATTTGATGTCCTCGTATATCCAACAGATATCGGTTCATAAAGTGATCGGACGATAATCTCAAAACGGACCCAGACTTTTATAGATTAAGGATTTATAATCCTTATCGGCTTTGTAAGGGCGGGTAAACGTCGTGCAAGATACTGTGCGATATCGTTGTGGACCATCAGACCAAATGGGTTTTGACCTATGACGTAGGATCACCGAGCAACTCTGTGGATCGAGGAAGACATCAACCATCGGATTAAAGGTAAGATCGATGGTGGAGATTGAAGCTGATAAGGCTTGGGAAAGAGTGGACCCAAAAGTTTATCAACACAAGTTTAAATTTATTTGGGTTACAGAGGATGGATGGAGATCACGCGACAACCGTTTATTTGATGGAATGAAATCGATGGTGGAAGATTGAACCAATAAAGATGGACCTCGGAAAATGTGTCAAGGCCGTGGAAAAAGTGGAAAGGTAAGGTTAATGTGGTTTATGTATATTTCTATTATATGAGGTTATAATAGAAATAAAGTGGATTAAGGGAAATTAACCATGGTATGATTAGTGTTGAGTAAATCTGAGACCAGAGTAAGAGGGTATGGTTAATATGGGTAGGTTTAAGAATTAATCAAAGTTTTTGAGGGTTGAATAAGATTTTGCTAGAGAGGTTAATTAAGGTTTAGACTATTGAATAGTCTTTGAATTTCTGCATGAGATTTTATTAAGAGGTCTTAAAACTTAATTTCTGAAGGTTTGACTAGGCAGTAATTGAAATTGCTGGGATAAATGAGATTATGCATTTTATATGCATACTGTGGGTGAAGTTGGCTTAGGCTAGGATCACATAGTCTACCATTAATATGAATCTTCTTCCTAGGAAATAATGTCCCCACATTTTTTAGAGAATGAAAAATGGCGACACATTCCAGATCATAAGGCACATAGTTTTGTTTTTGCTCATTCAATTTTTGGGATTCAAAGAAAAAAAGTTCCCCTCTTGCATGAAAACACCACCAACCCTTCTTTGCATGCATCAGTTCACACCACAAATTATTTTTTCAGATCAACAATTCAAAGAGCTAATGCATGGGTGAGTAAGCAGTTCAATTACTTAAACCCAGTAGTGCACTCAGTTGTCAACATAAATTTCTTCCCTTTTCTCTGCAATGATGTGATTGGATGACCAATCTTAGAGAAATTTATAATGAATCTCCTATAATAATTTTCCAGACCCATTAGGTATTTGACCTTTGTGACATTCTTTGGTGCTGTCCAGTCCATGATGGCTCTAATTTTCTCTAGGTCAACTGATATTCCCTCATTTGAGACCACATGGCCTAAATATTGAATTTGGGACTAAAAGAATTCACGCTAACTAAGCTTTGCATAGAGCTTATGCTCTCTCAATAGTTTTAGCATAGTTTCTAAGTGCTATTGTGCTCTTATTTTTTTTTGAGTAAACTAAAATGTCATCAACAAACACTAACACGAAGTTTTCCAAAAATGGACTTAACGCATTGTTCATCAGACACATGAAAGTTGTAGGTGCATTAGTAAGCCCAAAATATACTACCACAAATTCATAATTGCCATACCTTGTATGGAATGTTATATTATGGATGTCTTCATCCTTAATATGCACTTGATGATACTCAAACCTTAAATCAATTTTGTATAACATTGTTGCTCCTTGCAATTGGTCGAAAAATTCATCGATTCATGAAAATGGGTATTTTTTCTTTATAGTATCTATATTCAATTGTCTTTAATCATTTCACAACTTGATTGTGCCATCCTTGTTCTTCACAAATAAGACCAATGCTCCCCTAGGAGACATGCTTAGCCTTATGTATCCCTCTTCCAACATTTCTTTGAGTTGTAGCTTTCGCTCCATGAGCTCTAGAGTATTCATAAGATATAGTACTTTAGATGCTAGTGCTATCCCTAGAAACAATTATATGGAGAAGTCCACTTACCTATGTGGAGGAAATCCATGGATCTCTTCTATAAATACATATTTATATTGGTTTAAAACTGGGTTCTAACTAATTCCCACCATTCCTATTTTCAAAGTCACTTTTTGGTTACTCCAAAGAGAATAATTTACATCCCTTTTGGAAAATTTGTTTGACTTTCATTTCTCCCACAAAGCTCACTAATGTGGGATTTATTTTATCTTGTAGTGCCATTCTTTCACCATTCTCATTAAGGAATTCAATTTTTTACTAAAAAATAAATAAATCCTCGTTCTATGTTGAAAAGCGGCATACACTCCCAATGGAAACAAATTAAAATTGATACTCATTTTCATGTCCTTTCGCATGAAGGGACATGATTTGATAATATATTCCACTCTTCATTTGGTTCTTGTGGCCAACTAAATTAGCCATGAATTGTTATGTACTTCTTTACTCAATTTTCATTTTTCCTTAGTTTCTAGACTGATATAACTAAAATTCGAACTAGGGACAATTAAAATCAAAATATTCTGACCATAAAGCATACCTTCCAATTCAATAATCACTCCTTGGAGATCTCCTTGTCGACTATTGAATACTGCATAAATTCTTGGTATATTCTATTAGGTCCCTGCAATACTAATGTAGACCTTATTGTTATCGTTAGTGTAGCCCCCTTATTGTTATTGTTGTGCCCATGTAGTCCCCATATTGTTATTATTGTTCCCCATAGAAGCCCACTATTGTTATTATTGTGCCCTTACATTACTATTGCTATGTAGGCTTTGATTATATTGTGACCCCTTAGACTCCTATATATAGAAAGGAGGTTTTGTAGTTTGAATCATCCAAGAATTATTCATTTTTGTAATGTAAAATAGGTTTCCCCCTCAAAGAGCATAATTTTTAAGTTGTTCATCTATCTATTTGTGATTTGGTTGCATAACATTTGGTTTCAGAGCTTTGGATTCTAGCGTTTCCCTGCTTCAAACAGGTCATCGTGGAAATTTCGCTATAACATTTATTTATAGAAAGTTTCAGAAGCTAAAATTACAACCATGTGGATCTGAAATCTTGTTGAACTTTGTGTGAGAATTTCAGATCTTGTCTCACTATATTTTTGGAGATATGATCAAAGGAAGCTAGGGTTTTTGCAGGCTAAAAAATTCCATCTCAAATAGGTGACCTAGGGAAAATTGCCCTAACTTTTCCTCTGAGAATCAGATTTAAATTTCATAAAAAGTGACAAAAAGAGGACATGACATCATTTTTTGGATATCATTTGCAGGGCTGAAGGTTGAAACAATGACACGTGTCACTCCATACAAGTTTTCTCTACTGGACCAGTCTATATTCAGGTCATTGTGGGAGATTGGGCATAAATCTTTCTTGAAGAATCCAATATTGGTCTGAATTGTTGGATTGGAAAGAAGGATCAGAGAGATACTACAGGACAATATTTCAAAGCTCGGATATTCGCAATTACAGAGATACAACAACTGCAATATATAGTTCCTAAAAAGAAAGAAAAAGGTATGTATTTTTTAAATTGTGTATAACTTTTGTTTGAAAAATCAGTTTGAAGTGATTCAAAGGGCATAGTTAAGCATAGGTATCATTGTTTGATTTCAAAATGCCTTGAAATAAAAAAATGGACACACCTAGTAGACAACCAAAAATCTCTTCTATGACACATGAATAAGAGGAAGAAATGCAACATGGTATATCAAAATTACAAGACCAAGTGCAACAAATTTCGCTCTCACAAAGAGTAACAAAAAATGAAATGGAAGCTAAGTTGGATGGTTTGAAGAATTGTTTAAAATCAGACATGCAAGATTTGAAGAATGGTTTAAAAGTAGACATGGAAGGTTTGAAGAAGGGTTTGAAAAAGTTGCTACAAGAACTGCTTCCTAATGGCAAAAAGGTATTAGATGAAACTCTTGATGAGAACAAAATAAATGTTAAGCATGATTTCATAGGTTCTAACGTTGGATTGAAGACCCACCATATTCCAAATATTGTTATGAGGAAGTTTGATTACAAGGATCTGATAACATGGATACTACAGATGGAGAAATATTTTGATCTCCATAATGTGCAACACACACAAAAGGTGCACATTTCAACTTTATATTTAGAACCCAATCATTTTGTATGGTATTGATGGATTTGTTCTCATAAACCACTTGTCACTTGGTCAATTTTTATAGAGGAAATGATATCACATTATGAGGATACAAAGAGAAACACCTTCTTTAGCCAATTTATAAATATCAAACAAAAGGTTTCAATGATAGAGCACATTGAGGACTTCCAAAAATTGAATATAAGGGTAAATGATATTCCAGAGGAGCATATGATTGATGTCCCCATAGGGAATTTAAAGGATAACATCCAACATGAGGTTCGCCTTTGGTAACCTGATTCATTGGCGAAGGCATTCAGGTTGGCAAGAAAAAATTAAAGCTAAATTATGGCAACCACTCACAACTATAAAGATGGAAGTGTTGCTACACCTAGCCTTCCATAACCTACAAGGTTGACACCACAAAAATTGGAAGAAAAAAGAGAAAAAGGGCTTTGTTACATTTGTGATAGAAAATACACTAAAGGTCATAAGGGTGTTGAGAATAAATTATTTTACATAGATTGTGAAGAGGAGGAAGAAAAGGAACAAAAAAATTCAAAAAAAGAGGATGTACACCAAGAACCAACCTTAGATAAAGAAGAAATTAATCCAACCATATCTTGTAATGAATTGGTAGGAATTACCACTCCTCAAACTCTCAAGATAGAAGGACATATCAAGAAGAAAAAGGTAATAGTGCTAATTGATTCGGGTAATACCCATAATTTTATTCATTGTAAGATAGCCAAGGAATTGAATTGCTTCCTATATCCAACACCATAATGTCAAGTGATGGTTGCAAATGGAGGAAATATAAATTTCTACGGAAATTGCGATAATATCAAGGTAACCATGGGGGAATATTTATTGAATAGTCTAATGTTTTCCATTCGAATGGGTGGTTCTAATGTTGTACTAGGAGTCCAATGGTTAGAATCTTTGGACACAATAACTTTAATTTTCAAGAACTTTTATTGAACTTTTTTGGGAAGGAAAGGAAGTTGAATTAAGGGGTATCACAAGGAAACCAAGAAAGATAATAATCTCTAATGGTAGGACAAAGCTTCTAAAGGAAGAAAAATGAGGCATAATTACACAATTATGCTAATTAGAGGTTCAAACATCAAAATTTTCTATTTCTGTAGATCTTCAAAGAGCCTTGGTCAATCATTCCAAGATATTTGAGGCTCCCAAAGGCCTCCCACCTATTCGTGACCATGGTAATGCTATTCATTTTATTCTAGGAACTTTTCCTCCAAACATTAAGCCTTACATATATCCATATGCCCGAAAGAGTGAGATTGAACATATGTTTATAGAAATGCTAGAGGTAGGTATAATTCCACCTAGTCAAAGTTATTTCTCTTCTCTAATAGTATTCGTGCACAAGAAGGATGGATCATGGAGCATGTGTCCATATTATAGGGAGCTCAACAAACTCACTATCAAAGATAAATTTCCCATTCCTATCATTGATGAATTATTGGATGAATTACATGGAGCAATTTACTTCACCAAGTTGGATATTCGTTCATGATATCATCAAATTAGAATGAAGAGGAAAGACATTCCGAAAACAACATTTAGAACTCACGAGGGTCATTATGAATTTTTAGTCATGCCTTTTGGCCTTACCAATGCACCTTATACATTTCAAGGTTTGATGCATTCCATTTTCAAACCCTTCCTTAGAAAATTTTTGTTAGTAATTTTTGATGATACATTAATCTAAAACAAGTCTTGGAAGGATCATGTTCAACATGTTGACAGGGTGCTCAAACTATTGGAGGAGAAATTTTTTAATTCAGAAACCTCCAAATGTTTCTTTGGAGTACAGAAGGTGGAATATCTATGTCATATTGTATCTCATGAGGGTCTTAAGGTAGAACCTAATATAATTAAAGCCATTAAGGAATGGAAAATCCCCACAACCATAAACCATGTGCACGGATTTCTAGGGTTGACAGGGTGTTACTGCAATTTTGTTAAGAATTATGGGAGAATATCAACACCTCTAACAACATTACTGAAGAAAGATGCATTTTTCTTGGACTCTAGTAGAAACTAAGTCCTTTGAAAATCTTAAATAGGTAATGTGCCGAGCACCAGCCTTAGCTACATCAAAATTCACAAAAACCTTGATTGTGGAATGTGATGCCTTAGGAAATGAAATTGGTGTTGTTTTAATGCAAGAAGGAAGACCCATTGCTTTTGAAAGTCATCCAATCAAAAGAAAGTATTTACACAAACCTATTTATGAGAAGGAAATGTTGGAAATACTTCATGCACTAAAGCAATGATAACCTTACCTAATGGGAAGACACTTCAAGGTGAAAATAGATCATGAAAACCTTAAATACTTTTTGGAACAACAATTATCTTTAGAAGAGTAACAAAAATGGGTCACAAAGATTTTGGGTTATGAATTTGAAATCATATACAAAAAAGGAAGAAAATTGTTGTTGCATATACACTCTCAGGAAATGATGAGGATGTGGAAGCATTTCTTTGTGCCATTTCCATTATTCAACCAAATTGAGTAATTGAAGCAAGGGATGAATGGAAGGATGATGAAGAAGTGTAGACACTCATTCAAAATTTACAGCAAGATCACAGTACATTTGATACATTTAGCTGGAAAAATGATTCATTATGGTAAAAAGATCAATTATGTCTTTGTAAGAATTCCCAACTCAAACAAAATATTCTTTTGGAATTGCACACCTCTCCCTTAGGAGGAAACTCAGGTTTTTTAAAACCTTACCACATGGTCAAGAAGGAATTTTTTTGGGATGCCCTTAAATCTGATATTCAAAAGTTTGTGGCAGAATGTTTGGTTTGCCAACAAAATAAAGTTGAGACAATTAAGAGCACGGGTCTGTTACAACCTTTATCCATTCCAAGTCAATGTTGGGAGGAGGTTTCCATGGGTTTTATCACAGGTTTCTCCAAGTCAAAAGGAATGAGTGTCATCATGGTGGTAATTGATAGAGTTACCAAGTATGCACACTTTTGTGAATTATCTCATCCATTTAAAGCTAATGTAGTTGCTACTGCATTTATGGAAATAATTCAAAAGCTACATGGAAACCCAAAGATTATTGTAACCAATAGATATCCCATTTTCACTGGAAATTTTTAGATTGAATTATTTTATTTTCTGGGTACTCAATTAGCTCATAGTTCATCTTATCATCCTCAACCTAATGGGAAAATTGAGATAGTGAACAAATGTTTGGAAGGATATCTTTGTTTCTTTGTATCTGATAAATAAACACAATGGGTCAAGTGGTTACCTTTGGATGAAAGGTTGTATAACAATTCCTTCCATACTGCAACAAAAATGACCCCATTTATGGCACTTTATGGAGATCATCCACCGTCCATCACATCATCTTTAAGGGAAAGTTCTAAGGTTCAAGTAGTGGAAGATCACATCAAGCATGAACAACAAGTTCTCCAACTCTTAAAGGATAACCTCACTTTGGCGCAAAATCAAATGAAAAAATAGGCAAATCAACATCACAACGAAATAAGATTTGATCTAGGTGTCTGGGTATTTTACGGATACAACCATACAAACAAATGTCCCTTTGGCAAGCTAAGAAGGATAATAAATTATCACCAAAGTATTATGGTCCTTACAAGGTGTTGCAAAAGATTGGTACTATGGCATACAATTGGAGCTTCCCACATCTTCCCTAGTGCACCCAGTTTTCCATGTTTCATGCTTAAAAAAGGTTATAGGTGACAAGCTCCTAGTTAAAAAAATATTGCTAGAACTTGATGAGGAAGGAAAAATCATATTGGAACTTGAAGCAGTCGCAGAAACAAGAACTCGAAAGCTACAAAATCGATTAATTTCAGAGTATCTCATCAAGTGGAAGAACTTACTCGTTGAAGATTCCACATGGGAGGATGATAAGTTTATACAGAAGCATCCATAACTACTCAAGCATTGAGACACCCACTTTTTTGAAGGAGAGGGGCATGATAGATCCCTATAATACTAGTGTATCCCTTATTATTATTGTTAATGTATCCCCCTTATTGTTATTGTTGTGCCCATGCAGTCCCCATATTGTTATTATTGTGCCCCATAAAAGCCCACTATTATTTTTATTTTTATTTTTTTATTTTTATCTATTTATATTTATTTATTTATTTATTTTATTTATTTATTTATTTATTTTTATTTTTTTTTCTGAATTACACTATTCTATTATTTACATGAAAAACCAGAGTACATTTACAGGCAGGCTATCTGTGAGATCCGTCTGCCGGAGAGAATGGCAAGTGGGATCAACCAAGTGTAGCCAGAAAAAAGGACTACCTGTTTCATGCCCTCACAGGGCGTTTGAGACCAAAAATCTTTCCCATGCAGGGGAGGACAAAAATGATACCCTTGCACAAAATTAACCGCCCACAAAACAGACGACCAAACCAGAAGTAACCGACCCTACTCCTCAGCGATGGAAGACTGCCACTAAGACACATTGACATAATGACTAGTTGACACGTAGACGAACCAGAGACAAATGGACAGAAAGACATGACCAAAGAAACGAGAGAACTAGAACCACCTCCGAGCATCAGAACCTAAGACGTCGCAACAGACTAATCCTCCGGCTCCTCCTCCACAATTGGGCATGTTCCGTATTCCTCCTCTTCCTGCACCTTGCCTTCTTTCACCTCGGCCGCTTCAGATTGCTTCTGGCTCTTTTCCAGCTGAGGGTCTCGCATTTCCACGCCCTTCCCTTTATCTGCTTTGTGCAGGTCAGTTTCTTTGGTCGTGCCACCCAGGGGATCAAAATCAGGCAGAGTGCTGGAGCCACCCTCGTCCAGGGCTTCATCGATGAACAAAATAGAGACGTGGGCATTAATGCGCAGACGGTTCAGGGGTCTATCGAAGGATAAAATTGCAGAGCCAAAGTAAGGAGCAGACGAGGTCCCAGGTGAGTTGGCCTCCATGAATTGGTTGTGCTTGAGAGAACTAGCACCTCCAAGATGCGGGCAATGGCAGAGACAGTCGCAATGAGGACAATGGCAGGGAGGATGGGATTATTCTTCAGCTGAGGGCTGTGAAGACCCTCCACGGCTAGAGCCGCAATGACTCAACATCCTCTGGCGGTTCCTGGCCATATTGAAAGGGTGGTCCTGAGCATAAACCACCTGAACCAGCAGACCTGGGAAGAAATAAAACAGACCAAGATCTGAGTTTGCCAGCACCATCAGTTGAACAAGAATCCTAGACCCTGGCCAAGTGAGGACAATGATGCTAGGGCTGCCTCTGTTTATAGAGCTCCATGCTCTTCCTCGGAGGTCACCCGCCATTAAAGAGGCCATCAAATTTGTAACAAAGCCTAACTGTGCAGCGCAGTCGGATGAAGTCGGAGCATTAATGCGCTCAGTCTATCGTCCCTTAGCTGTTAAATGCACCTTCCGAGGATGTCCTGCGCCACTGCCTTCCAGGTCGCCTCTGCGCATGGTTGGCATGTGGCTGCCGTGATACCCCTGTCCCATCACCTTATTCTGGCTAGTTGGCACCCGCATCCGCGGAGAAGCCCACTATTATTATTGTGGCCTTACATTATTATTGTTATGTAGGCTCTGATTATATTGTGACCCCTTAGACTCCTATATATAGAAAGAAGGTTTTTTCATTTGAATCATCCAATAATTGTTCATTTATGTAATTTAAAGGAGGTTTCCCCCTCGAAGAGGATAATTCTTAAGTCATTGATCTATCTATTTTTCAGTTGGTTGTATAACATATTCTGGGCCACGTCAATAAATATCTCAACTTCTTGCACATTATACAATCTTTTTCCAAAGTTCTCATATTGTGAAAAATCCTTTCTTAGGTGATTCTCCCCACATGTCCAACATTTATAGGGTCCTCTGCCATGGCCATTGGCCTCTTCTCCCACGATCTGAGTGGATTAGATTTTGTTGGAAACATTGAAACTTTGCTTATTTTCTTGATTGACAAAGATTGAGTTCATTCCCTTGACTATTTTATACCCTTTTTCGTTAACTTGAGGTTTCCTTTTTCCTTCCAATTGGTCATAAATTATGGTCTACAATTATGCTTCTCATAACAATGTTTTAATTTCATAATTTCATCCTCCAAGATCTATGGTTCATCAAACTCAATTCTTTCTTTAAACGACCATGGCAGCCTACTGATAAATCTTTGCACTTTTTCTTTTTCCTATTTGAGGTAGGGAACATACCTCAAAGGATCTAAAAATTTAGTATTGTACTCTTCATCAGTCATCTATCCCATTTTGAGTTCATAAAACTCATTTGATTTGTTGTTAAAATACCTCTCAGAAAGATACTTGACTTTGAAATATTTCTCAAATTCCTTCCAGGATAGCTCTTCATCCTTTATATTCTTCATGTTCTTTAAATATTCCCACCAGATATATGCCTTTCCCTTCAAACTAAAGGTAACCACTATTTCCTTCATTTTATTAGAGTAGTTATGGATTCATAAGAACTTCCTCATCCCAAGAATCAACACTTTTTCATCCTATGTTCTCTTCAATTCACCATCAAATGTAGGAGGTTTGGCCTTCTTGAACTCCTCTAGTATATGTTCCTCTTCCCTCCACCTATGATGATGATGATGTTGTCTTCTATGAGTAGCTTCAAAAATATTCCCATGGGTACTTATTCTTATCTCTGGAGTACTCAATGGAGTACCTCCCTTTACTGTGACTTCACTTGATGGTCTATGCCTTTTCTTAGATCTACCTCGATCTACTCCATCAATACTTTCTTATTTTTTTTATTTTCTTTGATGAGATTTTCCTAATCCAATGGATAGTTCCTAACTCATGCTTCTTTTATCTCTGTAAGACTGGGAGATATTGTAGTATTATTGTGTTTACCTCAACTTGCCTCCCTTGTGCCCTAGAAACAGGGAAAATTTTAAAGATAGAAAATTATCTTAAAGTTTAAAAACATTGACGAATCTCACTAGTCCCTAATATGAAAACTATAAAATTTTTATTGATATATTTGTAAAATTATTCAAATTTATAATGATTTTATATATAGTCTCTATATAATTTTGGCGATTTTTAAGGTAAAATAATTTTATATTGTAAAATTTGGGCAAATCATTTTTAGAAAAATGGAAATTGGCGAATCTTTTTTTGGAAAAATAATGGAAAATTAGCCCACCTACGAATATTAGCCACTAAAAGTTTCCATGCCTGGAAATATTCTCATTATCATCTTTACAACTTCTTATTTCAACCCTTAAGCTTCTCAAGGTATCCCTCAAATCTAGAGAGTTTGTCTCTCCCCTCTTCTCAATTGATTCTTCCTCTTCATGTTCTGTAAGCTATTATTGCTATATTGCACCATTATGGTCCTAATTTATCATGGCTCTTAGTTTCTTATTATCCATTTTCATACACAAACAATATTTTTATATTTAAACAAAATATAGATGCACCATGTAAATCACCACCTTGGATTGTTACTATGATATGCTGGTGTCAAACTAGTTGAAACATCACATCTCATGTTAGCACATTCATTAAAATCAAACCTAATTATACTATACTCATACCTCACAATTAAATACATCAAGAAACAAAAAATTCTTTTGTAACAGGTTCCAATACTTGTCGCACTATTCTAGATCCTTATCTTGCCCCCAAATATCCATTGTTGAACTTTTTCCTTGTTAACTCTGTAACAAAACTTTTATTCTATTCCCAAAGGTCCATTGTTTTAACCTTTCACTTTGACACCACACTGTAATACACCCCATTCACCACCTAGATCCCATAATAAGGGTATAATATTTCATTAATATCACAGGTCGTACCTCGATAGTATTTTCATGGAAATGGGATCATAAAATTCCTCACTTTCCAACTTCTCCAAAGAAAGAAACAATTATTACCATCGTGTTTGTCTCGTTGAGATATTGGTGGAAATATACAATTTTACTCGATCTAACTTAAGAATCATAATATATGACCTTTCAAAGTTAGGCCCATCAAAACCTTGCCACATCAGCAGTGGACCCCATGTGGCATCCCATGTGATGCTCGTGTGACAATTCTGCCATCGTGGATGAATCTAGACTAAGTTGGTACGTTCCACCTTGTATTCAAAATTCAACCTATTTGGCAAGTTCGTAAACTAAATTTAAAATGGGATACAAACCATGAATAGAATGATTGGCTAGACCCTCGACCCGAAGGTCCCACCAGACAATACCACTACCATTAGAACCCAAATAACCCGACTCCCTACTAGCATGCCCCATTGCCAAACTTAGCCTTCTTCGCAATATTCCACACTTAGAAACCCTTTTTCTAAATTTCCTTATGAATTTTTCCAAGTCCCAAAGCCTTCACAAATTGACTACTTATTAAAGATTTACTTGCCTTCAACGAGATTAAGGATGAAGATCCAATATATTTAAATTCCATTCCAGAATACCATGAATCATCACGTTAAAATGTCAACTAAATTTAGTTGATATATACAAACATATTACTCTCAAAATTCACTAAGAAAAATGTAAAGCTTAAGATATTAAATTTCCCAGTAAAATACATAGAGAACATGCATTTATTTCCATTTAACAAAAATCACATACACAACAAATAATGGAATAACAACAATACATGTTACCAAATCATATTCAACAGATTAATGGAATAAACAAAGATATTCACCATCTCCTCATGATTGAAATTCAATGAGATTCAAACTCTCAACATATATAGGAATTCAACCATTCCTCATAAATTTATATAAGGAATTAACATCCCTCTTTTACATAGGAATTCCACATTCCTCATTAACATTATAAGCACACAACCAATAAAATAAACATGTACATATCATTCATGCAAGAAGTGTACTAAGACTGGGACTTCAACTCTCTACCCAACCTTAGACAAGTTGAAATCAATTCTTTCTTGAAGTTTTAACCCCCGAGCCATGTTTCGAAGCTTGAGGAAGAGTGATTTCGAATAAATAAACTAATATTATCAACTAAAATAGGGTATCTTCAAGCCATACCACCTCCAGCTACTAGTTATTCAAATAGTCAGATTGAAAACAGTAAAATTCACCTACACATAGTCATTATCAATATAGGAACTAATCTAGTATCATTAGCTAAAATAGGGCATTCCGAGGCTACACCACCTTCACGCACCAACAATTTGAGTAGTTAAAAACACATTGGCATTCACATAGAGATTCTTCAAAACACAAAGAGTTACAACTCAACTTCAAGAGAAGAGATTCCACTTTATACAAGAAGGTTAACCAACTGTAAAATCTACCATAGAGTACATAGGTCACCCTTCTAGGAATTTCACTAGTGATTTAACAAACAATGTTTTATCCCCAACGCTACACATGGTGGTTAATTAGCCCTCACAAATACCTGAGTGCCTCTCTCCTAGACAGTAGCTTCATCAATCCACAAGCTTCCTAGTCGGTTGTTCAACCTTAAGATAAGAAAAAGCTTCACGATATTCACCCAAAAAGCCTTCTTGGGTTCCTCAGTTGGTTACTAATAGAGTTTTATCCTTTGGATATTAATTTTCATAACATTCCTCTTGTGAGGAAGTTTTTTAGGCCCATATACTACTAGTGTAACCCCTTATTGTTATTAGCACAACCCCCTTATTATATTGATGTACCCATGTAGTCCCCATATTGTTACTATTGTGCCTCATAGAAGCCCACTATTGTTATTATTGTGCCCTTACATTATTATTGTTATGCCGGCTCTGATTATATTATGACCCCTTAGACTCCTATATATAGAAAGGAGGTCTTGTCATTTGTATCATCCAAGAATTGTTCATTTGTGTAATGTAAAGGAGGTTTCCCCTTGAAGAGTCTTATTTTTAAGGCGTTCATCTATATTTTATATCTTTTTGTGAACTGGTTCCATAACATTTGGTATCAGAGCTTTGGATTCTAGGGTTTTCGCTGCTCCAAATAGATCATCGTGGCATTTTCGCTATAACGTTATTTTTGTGATGTTTCTAAAGCTAAAAATAAAACCTGTTTGAGAAAAAATCTTGTTGAACCTCGAATCCGAATTTCAAAGTTTGTCTCGCTATATTTTTGGAGATATGATTTGATTAAGTTATAGTTTTTGCAAGCTGCAGAATTTCATCTAAAACATGTCATCGTGGAATTTTCGCTATAATGTTTTCGCTACAAGGTTTCAGAAGCCAAAAACAAAACCATTTGAGAAGAAATCGATCTAAACCTTGGGTCAGAATTTCAGATCTTGTCTCGCTATATTTGCGGATACATGATCTGAGGAAGTTAGGCTTTTTGTAGACTCCCGAATTACATCTTAAATAGGTGACTTTGGGAAAATCATCATAACTTTCTCTCTAAGCATCATACTGAAATTTAGTCAGAAGTTACAGAAAGAGGACAGACTGTAGTCTTTTGTGTGTATTTTTCAAATCTGAAGGTCAAAAAAATGACACATGGCACGTCATGCAAGTTCGCTACTATGAAAAGGTGTATAATCAGGTCATCTTGGGAGATTGTGTGTAACTCTTTCTTGGAGAATCCAATTTCGATCAGACTAGTGGCATTGGAAATAGGACACATAGGACTACTGTAGGTCGTGATTTTAGAACTAGAAGATCTAAAATTATAGAGTTACAGTCATTTTAAGATCGAGCTCCTAAAATCAAGAAAAAGCGAGATGAGGAAGTTTAATGGCAAGGATTCGGTAAATTGGATACTACAGATGGAGAAATATTTTTATCTACATGGTGTACCACTATTATAAAAGGTATGTATTGCATCTATTATTTAAAACCAAATCAATTTTTATGGTATAAAGGGCTTTGTTCTCGTAAACCACTTGTCACGTGGTCAATTTTCACGGAGGAAATGATAGCACATTATGAGGATACAAAGAGAAACACCTTCTTTAGCCAATTGATAAATCTCAAACAAAAGTGTTCAATGGAAGAGCAAATTGAGGACTTTCAAAAATTGAATATAAGGGAAAATGATATTCCAGAGAAGTAGAGGATTGATGTCTCCATAGGTACTTTAAAGGATAGCATTCAACATGAGGTTCGTCTTTGGGAACCTGATTCATTGGAGAAGGCATTCAGGTTGGCAAGAAAAGTGGAAAGGAAAATTATGGAAACAAGGAATTCTACCCCTCACAACTATAAACATGGAAGTGTTGTTTCTCCTAGCCTTCCACAACCTACAAGGGTGATACCACAACAATTGGAAGAAAAAAGAGAAAAAGGGCTTTATTGTGATAGAAAATGCACTAAAGGTCATAAGTGTTATGAGAAGAAATTCTTTTACATAGATTATGAAGAGGAGTAAGAAAATGATCAAGAAACATCAAAAGAAGAAGATATACAACAGGAATCAAACGTAGAGAAAGAAGAAACGAATCCGACCATATCTTGTAAAGCATTGGCAAGAATTACCACTCCTCAAACTCTCAAGATAGAAGGACATATCAAGAAGAAAAAGGTTCAAGAAGTGAAATATCACATCAAGAAAGAAGAAATGAATCTAACCATATCTTGTAATTCATTGACCGGAATTACCACTCCTCAAACTATCAAGATAGAAGGACATATCAAGAAGAAAAATGTTCAAGAAGTGAAATATTACATCGAACATCAAGAAATGAATCCAACCATATCTTGTAATGCATTGGAAGAAATTACCACTCCTTAAACTCTCAAGATAGAAGGACATATCAAGAAGAAAAATATTCAAGTAGTGAAAGATCACATCTAGCATCAACAACAAGTTCTCCAACTTTTAAAGGATAACACCACTTTGGTGCAGAATCGAATGAAACAACAGATAGATCAACATCACAGTGAAAGAAGTTTTGATGTAGGTGATTGGGTATTTTTACAAGTACATCTCAAGCAAGTAATTTTTGAGAAGGAAATGTTGGCAATATTACATGCACTTAAGAAATTGCGACCTTACCTAATAGGAAGACACTTCAAGGTAAAAATGGATCATGATAGTCTTAAATACTTTTTAGAACAAAGATTATCTTTAGAAGATCAAAAAAATGGGTCACAAATATTTTGGGTTATGACTTTGAAATCATCTACAAAAAATGGAAGCAAAATGTTGTTGCAGATGCACTCCCAAGAAAGGATAAGGATGTGGAAGCATTGTTTTGTGCTATTTCTATTATCCAACCAAATTGGATACACGAAGCAAGGGATGAATGGAAAAAGGATGAAGAAGTGTGGCCACTCATTAAAAAGTTGCAGAAGATCCCAGTTCAAACAATATTTCCATAATTTTACAAGGAAAGAAAAATCCTATTGGAACCTGGAGCATTCACAGAAACAAGAACTCGACAGATAAGAAATCGACCAATTTCAGAGTATCTCATCAAGTGGAAGAACTTACCTGCTGAAGATTCTGCATGGGAGAACAAGAATTTTGTACAGAAGTGTCAAGAACTACTCAAGCGTTGAGGACAACACTTTTTGAAGGAGAGGGGCATGTTAGGTCCCTATACTACTAGTGTAACCCCTTATTGTTATTAGTACAACCCCTTTATTATATTGTTGTGCCCATGTAGTCCCCATATTGTTATTATTGTGCCCCATAAAAACCCATTATTATTATTATTGTGCCCTTAGATTATTATTGTTATGTCGGCTCTGATTATATTATGAACCCTTAGACTCCTATATATAGAAAGGAGGTCTTGTAATTTGTATCATCCAAGAATTGTTCATTTTTCTAATGTAAAGGAGGTTTCTCCCTCGAAGATGCTAAATTCTAAGGTGTTGCTCTATCTTTTCTATCTTTTTGTAAGCTGGTTTCATAACAAATGCATTCTTCCAGATGTGGAATTTGGAACCATGGAGGTAAAAGAATGTTTATGTATTTTCTTGTCATTACTGACATTGGAACTCATTGCTATAGTTCACTCAAATGGGCTTAACTTGGAAATGTGGTTTCCAAGGAGAAGCTTGCATCGAATGCATGTGCTGCAAAGGAGGAACATGATACTCAATGGGAAAGCCATAAGTCATATTTCCAAGCATGGAGGGATCACTTTGGTACAACAGGGTGTTTAATCAGCAAGAAGCTAGCAAGTGTTGGTTTGAGTTAGCAGCGAAAAGAGAACATTGGTTGAAGTTCCAAGCTATTTGCAAGGTAAGGCATGTTAGTGAACCCAAGTGGTTTTCATGGAGATTTTTCCAAGTAGAATCAATTGATAGAACTTGGGAAGGAGAAGAGTATTCATATATCATCGGATAACCAGCTTTTGTGGGCCCAAAAGCTTGTCAGTGGGAAGGAGTGATTAGAATCTGGATTAGGGGCAAAATTTTTCTCAAAAATAAAAATGCTCGAAATTGGTTAAAACCTGAAAGAAAGTGTTTGTCTCAGCGATCAACACAAATTGTTTCAATCAAAACAGAGTTTGTATGAGAAAGTTAGATTCTGTTTTCCATTTTGTCAAATAGGGGAAATTTTGTGATTGGGATATTGACTAGGCATCGGTACAACCCAGTCAGCAAAAAGAATACTCTAGGGAATATTCCCACAAGTGGTTCAACCGGATCGTGACATTTGTCGACATTTAATTGATCAATGGCGTTTTGGGTGGACCAATGAGAGGCTGGCACATGGAAAGCCCTGAGGCCACCACATGCGCTCTCAAAGGTCATAGAAAAGTTTATGGCCGGCCAAGGAGTCAAACCCGTGACCTCACCTGCACAAGCACCAAGCCTTACTGTTCTACCATCACCATGTCACTTAATATGTAAAGGGCACAATTACCATTTAAAGTTTAATGTTGAAAGTTTGGAGGTAAATCGTTAGCATTAACCGCTAACAATAACCTCCGCATGTGAATGTGCCAAAAGATAACCTCTAGCAGTTACGTAACCACCAGATAAACTGCTACCATGTGACCAACACTTCAAACCTTAACCACTAGCATTTTATGTTAACCGCGCGATTAATTTGTTAACTATAGTTTAGCATTAATTAAACATTCTTAACACTAAATTAATTGCATATTAAGTTGGTGGATATTTTGGTGGGTCCGCTAAACCTGGAACTAACTCCATATTTTTCGGAGTTAATTGGAGTTTCTCCATATTTAGTGGAGATTTCCTAGGAAAAATTGAAGAAGCCATAACTTTGACATATTTCGACCAATTTTGGCTCAAAAAGAGTCATTCCTAGATGATTTGGATGCTCTGAACACAATGGAATATTTTGCAGAGGCAAAAAGGCACTCCTATATGTGATTTTTTCTGCGTTGAAGTTTAAGGAAACCTAGGGCCACTAGGAGAGGAGGTCAACCCTAGATGAGCTGAAGTTCAATTGCAAAGCTTGGAAGCTCATTTTTGGGGTTTTTGGGTCTTCTGAATCCAACGGACTAGGTTTCAAAGCCATTGGATCACTGTAGTTGCATGTGACCAGAGAATTGACCATTAATCCAAAGAGGGCCTAACCATTGAAGCAAGTCCAAGGAGATGTAGCCCAAGAGGGGTGAACTCCTTTATCAGCTTTATGTTATAAATTTGTTGTGTCTTAATTATCTGCATTTTACTTGTTGAATATGTGTTTTAAACAGCTAATTAATCTCATAGCTTGCTCACAAAAGACACTCAATACTTGACACATAATCCTTCACATTCTGGTTAATTTCAGATGATCATAAACACATTTTTAATATTGTGAGGGAGCTTGCATAGCATTAACAAGTTTGCCCAAAATTTTAGATCATGGGACCTGTGGGTAGTGTGACACGTGGTCCCCCAAAGGAGAGAGAAAGAGGGTCCACCCATCCCTATTTTGTCCGCCTCTCCTTTGTTAGACCTTTTCAGCCCTCCTTCGGCAATTTCTCATTTCATTGCAAGATTGGCGATTTTCAACAATTTGTGACTACAACCTCCATCGATCACCGATGCCACGTGGAAGAGAGAAAGGAGGGGATCGACCCTTGTTTTGTCAGCCTTTTCCTTTTTAAATTGTTTTCTTGGCCCCCTAACGATGTTACACAAAAATCACAAATCAACTGTTTGCAGTCCTTTACAATTTTTAGAACCTGTCGATATGCCGAACTACGAGATTGTCGTGATACGGGGTCGTTGGAATGTGGGATTGCACCACATGGAGGGGAGAGCAAAGGGGAGGCCAAACCTTTGTTTTCCCATGATTTTATTTGTTAAAAATTCCCAACCAATCCCCGATGGTTCAACATAATATCGTAGTATCGCCCCCCCGCATGTTTTGGAGTATGTAGTAATGGACGGACTACTTGGACTTTGATATGCCATTTATGCGATAAAATTTGTGCCCAGACCTGCCGACACCGATATGCGATTGTGATTGTCCCTCCAGACCTCCGATTGCGATTTTCCTCCACACTTAGTCATTTTTTGGGTTTGCTTGGCTTTTCCAAGGTAGACTTCAAAATGCCTTTACTTCTACTCCAAAAGTCCATTTTTGGACTTCCATATAATGTTGGAAAGCTCTTTTGAAAATCACAATGCAATGAGTGACAACATTGGCTCCAACTGGGGATAGTGCCTTGCTGGCAAGATGTTGAGGACCTAGAAATCAGTAGCCTTTCCTTCCATTGTGCATGGAGTTATTTCTAAACAAAATATAATTTTGTAGAAAGGAATTTTTGATAATAAATTGAAAAACCAAAATAACAATTTCAACACACACCAGATATTTACAATGAGCAAGAGACATATATATCTAATTTTGAAAATAAAATTTTAGGAATTGACCATTTACAAGCAGTTCCAGTAGTTCACCATCCAAGTTTTCAAGCATGTAAGTGTTGTTTCCCCTCTCTTCTGCAATCTTGAAGGGGCCCAACCATAGTGGATCAAATTTCCCATGATTGTCTTTGTCTTCTCGCCTGACATCGCATCTAAGCACTAAATCTCCTTGCTAAAAGGTCTATCCTTAGCCTTCTTATCAAACAGAGATTTCATCCTTTGTTGATAGTTTGAGATTTCTTCTCTTTGTTCTCGTGAAGCTCCACCAGCTGATTTATTCTTCTAGTCAAGGCGCTAGGTTCTTCCTCGGATTCTTGTAGCAACTTAGCTACTGGCATTGCTAATTGGATAGGGAAGACAACAACCTTGCCATATACTAGCTCAAAAGGAGATTTGCCAATGGATCTTTTGGGTGTTACATGGTTAGCCCACAGAGAAAACTTTAGTTGAGAGTCCGAGTTCCATTGATTTTCAGTGATGGTCTTCTTTAGGACTCTCACCGCAGTTTTATTAGAAGACTTGGCCAAGCCATTCCCTTGAGGGTAGTATGTAGTGGAGTGTCCAATAATGATCTTGAACTTGTGGCAGAAGGCGGTGAACTTGGAAGATTTGAAGACCTGTGCATTATCAGTGATGATTTTAAAAGGATACCCAAAGTGGGACAGTATGTTCTCCTCCATGAATTTTATCACTACTGAATCAGTAGCATTCCTATCTGGGATAGCCTCTACCCACTTGGTAAAATAGTTAGCGGTTGTTAAAATCCACTTGTGTTGGCTACTAGAAGGTGGGTTTATTTCTCCAATGAAGTTCAATCCTTGTTGTCTAAAGGGTTCCTCTACATGCACAGGAATCAAGGGGAGAGGAGAAAACTTCTATCTTTTAGCATACAACTGGCATTTTTGGCATGATCTGACTTGAGAATAAACTTCTCCAAATAGCGTGGGCCAGTAAAATCCTACCTTGAGGATTTTGTGTGATGTTGCCTTCCAACTATAGTTTCCTTCACTAACTCCCCCATGGAAAACCTTAATCACTTCACGGGTTTCTCCCTCAACCACATATAGGAGCAATACCTCAAACGAGTCTTCCAATAAAGGAGTCCATTAGATATAATGTATTTTTATGCCTACAATCTCAGACTCCAGTATTTAGATCTATCCAGTCTCAACGGGCATCTTAGGAATAAGAGGTAATGAACAATGTTCTTATACCTAACTGATCCCTCATATTTGGAATAGATATTCTCTTCAGCCATTTTGATTATGCTCTGTTCATCCTCTAGGTTGCCCTCCTTTGTGATCAGGCTTATTCCTAGAGCTTGGCAGTTGGATTTGGACAAAATATTGGTCAACCCTTGGCCTTTGATGAGCTTGGTAGGCTTGATTTCCAGCTCGTATTCATGTATTTTAGCTATCCATTTGCCCCTCCTCCCTTCGCTATCTCCCTACACCAAAATGTCTTTAAATGCAGTCATTGGGACAAAAAATGTGATTTTGGATTGCAACACGTAAATACGAAACGACTTCAACGCCTTGACCATTGCATAAGCTTGTTTCTCCAATATATCATACTTCAGCTCACCATCCATTAGGACTTGGCTGAAAAAGGAAATAGGCTGCTCGTAACCATCTTTATTTTTTTGTAATAGCACAACAACAAAAGGTATGTGGAGAGGCGAAAGAAAATATGTAGAAGGGCACTGAATAATCGGGGCTAACTAGCACTGGGGCCTTAGCCAAAGCTTCCTTGATCATAGTGAAATAATCATGGGGGACGGAGCTCCACTTAACTTCATACTCCTTCTTGAGCATATTTGTGATACCTTTAACTATCTCAGCATAGTTGGGCATGAATTGCCTTAAGAAATTTATCATCCCTGAAAGGGCTTGGACTTATTTCTTGTTTCTTAGCAAGGGAATGAGGCTAATGGCTTTGACTCGATCAGGATCAATTGTTACTCCTTCCTGCGCTACTATGTGCCCAAGCAACTTCCCCTCACTCAGGGAAAACTGAGACTTCTTGGGATTCGAGAGAGACCATACCTTCTGAACTTCTCGAAAGTGAGCTTTAAATGGAGGATATGTTCTTCATTAGTCTTTGAAAATATTGTGATGTCGTCTAAGTAAACTACCACAAATTTATTTTGCTCACCCACAAAATCTATGTCCATAGCTCTCTGGAATGTGGTTCCTGCATTTATCAACCCAAATGGCATGCAGATGTACATGAAAGTCCCCGACGAGGTGGTGAAAGAATTCTTTTTCTAGTCCTCAGGGTGGATCGCCACTTGGCTATATCTTGAGAATCCGTCCATCATGGACATTCTGGCCACACCCACTAACTTTTGCAATATATTATCCATCTTGGACAGAGGGTAGTTGTCTTTTAGAGACGCCCTGTTTAAATTTCGGAAGTCCACACACAAACTTATCTCTTTGTTCTTCTTTCGGATAGGGACCAAATTAGCCACCCACTCAAAGTATCTTAGAGGGACTATGATTTTGGCCTACAAAAACTTCCTTACATCCTTTTCAATGGAGGGGAGTAAGAGTGGGTTTACTTGTCTGAGTTTCTATTTACATGACTTTATCCCACTCTTTAGAGGAATCTTATGTTGAATAATATTTGTGTCAAACGATTTCAAATCATCATAAGACCAAGAAAATACATCTTTGTAACTTTTGAACAGATCTAAATACCTTTGTCCATATTGCGGGGGGACTCCTTTAGACATCCTGATCATCTGGGTTTCCTCCTCTGATTCGATGTTGTAGTCTTCGACTTGCTCATCCTTCTTTGGGGCCATTGGTTTGGACGCTATGCCATATTTATTGAAAAGTATTTCTAGTGGAACAAGTCCACAAGGGATGGTGTTCCCTTTTAGTTGCAATTTTTTTCCCAGCCGTTGTGTCTTTCCACGGAGTGGTTTCTTGTTCTGCTTCTTCTTCTTCTTGATTGATAGTGGAGTGGGAAAACTCCCCAACGACTTCTATGAATACTTTTACTTGCTCGACATATTTAAATACCTTCTAATGTTTGAAATTATCAAGTATTGAAGGCCTGTGTTAGAATTTTATCTCATATATGTGGGAACCTAAAAGTGCTTGCAACTATCATGAGAGAGTCAACCATCCTGTTTTCTTCCCTAGGTAGAAACTAGATGTTAAAGGCTAGGAAGAAATTTTCGATTAAGTCCCACACTTCATTTTGGTATGCCCTCAACCTGGGGTGTTTAGCTTGGCATTATTCTTGGATATTCTTCACGACTAGCTTAGAATCTCCATAGACCGATAGACATTCAATGTTCATATTTATTGCCATTTGTAAACCCAGGTGCAATGCTTCATACTCCGCTACATTTTGGTCGCCTAAAATTCAAGCTTGAAAGAGAGGGGTATCATGCTACCTTCTAGAGATACCAACAATGTTCCAGCTCCGTTCCCATATTTTTGAGTTTGCTCCATCGAAGTATAACTTCCATACCTCGTTTTCATTTAAATGTTGGTATTTCAACTGCCTTGTCAAGTGTACTGATGCTTCTTCTAAGAGGTTCTCATATTCTTCTAAGAATAAGCAGGAGATGTCACTGTCTTTCCCATGCACTGGGGAGTTCTCTGAGCCTTTAGCTAGGGTCACGGTTTTCACAAACCAGGATTCTCTGTACAACCTTCTTCGCTCACCTCCAAAAGTGGGAATGGTGGCATAAGTAAGATCTAGCTTGATAGAGACACCCACCTTGGAACCCCAAGATCTGGATAAGAGCATTCCAAAGTGAGGAGGTATGTCTTCCACCACTATATCCATGACCACACTCTTTACCAGGATCTGAGCCAAGTTTACCACCAGATCCTTTATCTTTCCTAAGCACTTGACTCTCTTGGAGTCAAACGGGTACAAGTCTTTGTATGGTCTGGTGATCTCCAAACCCAGTTGTTCCATTACTAATAATGGCATGATGTTGTGTGAAGCTCCTAAATTCATCATGAAATTATGTAGCAAAAGGTCATGGATCACCAAAGTCACATAAAACGGTGCAATAGAGGGATCCAGCTCTTCCATATGTGGCCCAAAAACAGCCATTGGCCTCTCCTCCTAGAGGTTCAAACTATCATGGGATGGTGTTGAGCCAGTTGGGTGCATGAATTTGGAGACTTGAGCTTTGTAGTGAGGCTGATTTAAAAGCTCAGTCAGAGGAATATGAATTTTTACCTTTTCCAACTCCTTCTAGAGATTGAACATCTGTTGAGCCTTTTTTGCATCTCCATGCTCTGTTCCTTCTCCCTTCCCGCTGGCAGTTGTTAGTGCTGCAGGTGCCTCTTTTTCTGTGTGTCGCTTAGGTCCATTGCTCTCTTTATTTGCAAACACTCCTATCTTGGGTGGGTCAGGATGTAGCTTACCCTTCACTTTGTCTGGGGCTGGAGGAACCACTTGGGGAGAAAGTTCCCCCTGTTGTTCTGTTTTTCTCATCCTGTCCTTCGGAGATCTTAGATTATACTTACGTTGTGGTTGTTTTTGCATGAACTCTATAAACTGTCTACAATAATAATCCATATCTTCTTCCTCTGCTGCTACTTCTCTATGACGACTAGCCTCCTGGTGAGCCATATTCTCATATTCCTCTTCAGTAAAACCAACATATATATTACCCTGCATCTCCTGAGTATATGATGATTATTCGTGGACTATATTCCAAGTATAAGGGGTGAGGAACATGATCCAGCTTCTCCTTTCTTTCTCTTGGTAGTTGTTGTAGTGGGGGCCTTCTATATTGTTGGTTATAGCCCTGATTGTTGACTTGAGAATTCTTCCTGGAGAGATTCTTTTTCTCGATTTCGAGCTTCTCAACATTTTGTGATAAAATCTTGATGAGTTTGTCTAGATCTTCCCACTACAGGCCTAATGATTCCCCAACTCGACCATAGGTGGATGCCTCCTCTTTTCCTCTTTTGGGTTCAGCACGTTCTTTCTTTGCTCTCGACTTCCCTGCCGAGACTAGATTTTCTTCCACTTCGAGGGCATCGATCTAAAGTTGGCCCAAAGTGGTAGATTTCCTTTCTCTCGAGGTAAAACCAACATTAGAGTCAAAGGATCCCTAGAAAACCACACAAGCTGAAGCTGGGGGAGACTTTATGTCGGCTGGTAGGTTACTAAACTGCTTATTGAATCTTTTGATAAATTTTGTAGCATCCTCCTTAGGCTTTTTCCTTATTGCATTGAACTCAGTGAGGAGGTACTCATGGTTCCTATTTTCTCCCCATTTCTGGGTGAAAGAGTTTTCAAGTTGCTCCCATGTAGGGATGGAGGCAATAGGTAAGGATTTGAACCATTTTCTAGCATCTCTATTGAGAGATTGTACAAACAGTATCATAACCACATCCAAATATTCCACATTTATGTTCTCGGTAAAAGCACTGAAGGTTTCAATGTGACTTTGTGTCGTGTTATCATCTTCCCCATTGAACTTAGGCAGATGTTTTAGTTAGTCTTGGGGCATTACACTCAGAGGCTGGGGTAGATCAAGAGGTGCATACTTATTGAGAAAACACCTAGGAGAGCCATCTAGACTAGTGGAGGGAGATTAAAATTTGCTTGAGGGACTGGGTTAAGACCATAGGTGTTGTAGGGGAAGGAGGGCGAGGGTATGTCAGGGTCTTAGGAGTAAGTCCTGAACACTGAGCAGTAGCAAGCTGAGAACTGAGAGAGGGAACTTCGAAGGCTAGTGAGATGGTAGCACATTCTGGGGGAGTTTTATCTTTCCATACTTTCTTAAAAATCATTTTTTCAGGGTTAGATACAAATGGAGATTTCTATTGGGATGTATCTGAGCGAGTATGAGGCCTTTTAAAATCCAGGGTTATGAATGATAATGAGAGGGGTGTGGATTCACCAAGGTGATATGGACGCAATCATAACATACTTTGATCACCTATTCAAAGGGTGTTTCAGCTTTTCGTATCCCAAGGGAAATAATCCTTCAATAAGCTTCCCGGAAACAGATCCAAAAGATGTTGTATCTCCCAGAGACAGCCTTGGATTGCTTCAAGACTAGTGCATGGGCACATCTAAAATGGTGTATCTCAAATGATTTATAGGATAATGGAGACAACACTTATGATCTATAGATACATATGTACATAGGAAATAGATTGGTTCATTAATCCAAATAAATAAAACATGGATTTCTAGTACTTGTTCACAAGTTCAGATCTTAGAAATAAGCATAAAAATAGCGGAGGCTGAGAGCTTCAATGTCTTACAGCTAATAATGTTTTGCAAAGTGTGTGGGAGAGGAAAAGAGAGAAGAGTAAATCATCACATAGAGTATATGGCTTCAAGACTTCTGTATTTAACACACAAATCTTGAGACGTTAAGGATTTATATGCTTATTTGGGCTACAAGCATAAATAATGAATGAAAGGGGAGTTGAGAGCTATGATTAATGTGTTGCGGATTTAAATATCTAATCTCAATATTCCTCACACGCATATGCATAAACAATGTTTAGACAAATGAATCTATGAAACAGTTACAGGCATTTGCATTAACATATAGATACCCATCAATTTGTGAAGGAGCTTGAAACACATCTAACAACAATAATTAAATGAATTCAAGGAAGAAGTGTGGACATAAAAATGAATTAAAGGAAGGGGAACACATACTGTAATCCTTTGAAGAGGGAATCAACATTGTTTTCTTGATATTCTGAAAAGATCTGTCTTACAAAGGAGATAGAGTCTGAAAATATAACATGAAATGTTTTCTCTAGAATTTCTAAACTTGAACTAAGTCTTGCTTTCCCCTATTTATCAAAGGGGAGCAAGAAGCTACATTGCTATAAAAATATCTATCTGTAGACTCAGTTGTCAAGTCGACTCACTGTATCGGCCTTGAATGGCTCTGTGGACCAAAAATATATTACATAAATGAATGCCTCATTGGAAGGAAGGCATGTTACAGGAAAAAAATAAGTAAATAACCAGACATAACAGTAAATGAAAGTCTCAGTGCCCATCCTATGATCGCATTGGCCTCAGGCTGTAATTTATTCATGGTATGGCCTCTTGTGTTGCTCAATTGTCCCCGTCACTTTTGCCTTTACTGTTGATATGCCTTGCTCTGTGAAGTGGGGGTTGGGTCAACTGAAAGCGCTTTCCTTTGCAATCCTTTGCTGTGCAGATGGACGAGGCCCCATACTGAACCCTTAATCCTCCTGAATCCCGTGTACTTCTCTATCACTACATCATGCTTCCTTAAAGTCTCCTAGCTTCTGGCCCATCTGCCCATTAAACCTTTGTACTGCACAACCAGTGCCTTGACATGGTGGGTGAGTTGCATTCCATGGAAACAACACACTCACGCGAGCACAGGCTTTTTCCTCTGAAACAAGTGAAAATAGGTGGTTTTTTGGATTTCCCCTTTATCCCCCCTTATCGTAGCGCTTCACATGTGTTTCCCCATATGACCGAGATCTGGGACTAGGGGCTGAGCCCTCAGGTGCTAAGGCCCTCATACCCATGTCAAGAGGTATTTTCCTTTGTTATCAAATTATCCCTCATATCAACGCTTCAACATTGTTTTACCCTGCTCTACACATTTCCCTTGGCGCAGGCCGATAGTCCGAACGCGAGGTCCCTATAGACCCTGCCCTAATACTTTATTAACTCAATTTCTCTAGAAAGTTTATGTCAACATGATTATCAACTATCAAAACCTATACATTCAAATAATTTGAATATTATGACATCCATTAAAAAATAATATATTTTTCATTAAAATATTACATAGATTAAGGGGTGGCAAGAAGGCAAAGGATTCTTCTTAATCTTGATGGAATATAAGAAGTAAATAATGCTTCAGGGCTTGGCCACAAAATGAATAACCTCACCAAATTGTATGGGCTATATTTTGGTCTCCAAATAACCAAGGGCAGGAATGTATCTCTTATTGTAATCATAAGGGATTTCCTTATCACTATCCAACACCTTCTCAAAGGATGTCTCTCGATGAACAACCAATTATCTCTTCTCCTAAGCAGAATCAAAACCATCCTGGAATCTTTCTCTCAAAATGATGGTTTTCACATCCTTTGAAGTCAAAATAAAGAGGTCGACTCTTAGGATAATAGGGCTTATCATCTCGAAGTAGGACAGTATGAAGTTAATGGATCACCAGGGTTGAAAGTTATGTGATGATACTTCTTAATATTGATACTAGATCTCCCCCCGCCCCCCGATTTGGTTTGTTGGAACAAGATACTATGAAAAATATGGTGTGTTGCAAGGTAAGTTTCTCCCTTGGTTGCTCCCATTTCCTCCCCCTTTCATAATTAATTATGGTATACATTGTTGGCATCAGGTTATTATCATGAAGTTAACGGTGGAAAAATGTTGGGTTGAAGGCCATATGCCTCTTTATTATCTCATGTGGCAAGGATGAATCTTGGTCCAATTTGTAGTTCCTCCTTTTCCTTTGCACACTCTCTAATAGATTCTAGACAAGGAGAATTTAAGTTTCTATGGATGGATTCGCTTCCTGAAGTGTGGGAGTGCACAAGGCCTCAAGATGCATTCATGGAGGGTAACTTCATACTAATTTGGCCATGGAAGGTTGAAGAAGAGGCAAGTGTGCAAAGAGGTGGTATATATGTGGGTTGGTGGGATAATAGCCTTCATATTTGCAGTGACACACAGTGCTTCTCCAAGGCTAGAAATCTTCAACTCAGAGGAAAAAATATTGGTTGGAAATCCTTCACTTTGTTTCCATGTATAGGATCCTTATTTCTCTACTTTTATTTTTCTAATTGTCAGATATTTTCCCCATTTAATGCACTAAGAGGTCCATATATCAGTTGGATGGTCAATCGGGAAGTTCTAATTATAGGTGTAGTGGTTTCTAATTTTATTCTGCCTCGTGGAGCTTCTAATAAAATATTAGTAGTCAACTTTGGTTTTGTGAAGGGTATCTCTTAGCCAGAAAAGTTTCATTTTCCTGTGCTTTTGCATGCTCTCTAGTGGTTCATTTCCTTTTGTGTCTTTAGCTTTACAGTGAATTTTCTCTTTTCATGGACCTCTCCCTCTGTCAATCCAGTGTGTGAGGCCTCCTTTATCTATCATTCTTCTAGAATTTTAGACGTGATTGTATCTTTTTGGGTGTTATTTTGTCAAATCAAGCTCTTGCCCCTCATGGAGAACAAGGATGCTCCCCGATTAGGTGATAGAGGTCCTAGCCACTGTAAACTTTTCCCTCATTCCCCCATTGGCAACAATGATGAAATCAGTGAACTCAGGTAGCAAATGAGCCATCACTCAGCTAAATTATTTTCTTGACTGAAGAATTGCAACAACTCTAGTCCAAAGTAAATCAGCTCGAGGAAGAAATTGACTGGATTCAACGTTAATTTGCAGACATGCAATTCCAGAGAAATGTTGATGAGAATAGAAGCATAACCAACAATGATTTAGGTAGTCCCTCCAATAAGATGTCTATTAACCCCCCTAGTTGATCCACGTTTAACTTTTACAACTATATTTTGTTTTGTGGACAACTGTGTAGAGCCTATATTTGCACCAATTTCTACATAATGTATGAACATTGAAGTAGGAAAGAAGTAATTTTTGAAACTCCCCTCATAATCTCGTATGAAGATCCAGTGTCTTTATACTAAATTTAAGAATCGCTTAGGTTTTTTGCTCCATGTGGGCGCATATTTAATGAAATATTTACACATTATTGTTAAGAAAAATATTACATAGATTACTAACTTTTGAATTATAAAAAATAATACATAAATTTTAAAAAACATATTTCAGTATTTAAATGAAAGAAATTTAAATTTAATATAATCAAGAATAAAAGAAAAATGTGAACATCCATGTGATCACAACATATCACATCAATAATATGATATTTTTTTGTTGGGATGAAGTTTGTAAAGTTGTGGTTGGGCCATGTAAGCATGTGTTTTGGTAATTTTGTAGTTTGCAACCAGGTTTAAATTTTCTATGAGGGTGAAGTATTCATTGGCCAAGGTTAATTTTGTAGTATGCGACCAAGGGTAATTTTTAATAATACATATATTATATGCAACCATAGTTAATTGAATGAATTTGAGCATTATGCCTACATTTTCTATGACATACATATGTTATCTATGTGGCCTCCATTAAACAGATTTGCGAGGAACTCTGAAATTAGTTATTTCAATTCCTATGATGGTTTTGAACATATGTGGTGTATATGGTATTGGGTGAACATTTACAATGAACTCATGGTGATATATGGTAGCCTTCTCTTTCTCTCTCTAGTGGCCAATCTTTCCTCAATATGGATAGTTAAAAAAAGGGTTGTGTTGGGAAACTCATAATCCAAATACATATGTTTTTCTTACTTATTTGATTTGTTTTCCTCTTACTTATTCTTTTTAATTATGAGCACTTCATCACATATGCCAAAACTTTAACCTAGCAAAGGGACGCCTAATAGAGTCACCATAGAGAGTCATTATGACTATATATATTCATTAGAAAAAAGGAGAGAAGAAAGATAAGTTGAACATAAAGTAGAGATAGACACAATGCTTGATAAAAAAATTCAAATTGTTAGCATTTAAGCTAGAAAATAATATATTAAGGTTTAAAAATCAATTGCTAAAAATAGAAACTAGTTGCAATCAACAATAGAAGAAAATGGTACCTTGATAAATAGGATTAAAGAGTTAAAAGAAAGACTAAATAACAATTTGACTCTAGGTAGTATGGAAAATAAATTAGACATGTCAGACCCACGAAAGAAGAATGAATAAGTTATTTGAGTTGGATCATTAGCACAACAAACGAGCATTATATCCTATAATTTTTGGTCTAAAATAATAGAAAGATGAGGACATGTTACCAATAGTAAATAAGAACTAAAAGATAAGTCAAAAAATTGAAAAAACTTATCTCAGAAAAGAGAAATGGTTGGAAAGGATATTTGAGCATAAAGATATATTGATTTGTGTTAGAGTAAGTTGTATTGACTATAAACTTGGCATGCTTAGTAAATATCCAAGCTTAAAAGGGATAGGAATATTTATAAATGAGGACCCAATTCCAATAGACCAAGTTGAATTAAGAAAAGAGGTTTAAAAGGTAAAAGAAGCCAAAAAGAAAGGATAATGGACAATTGTTAGTAATAAGAAAACTATTCCTAAAGATTGAGACCAAGTTGACAGTAATAAATAGGAATTTGAAATACTTCAAATATTTCTTTGGAATTTTCATGCTTTACCATGGCACAATTGTCCTATGTTAAGTTGGGCCCCAAGTGAATTTGAAAATTTTTTTTCTACTTAAACATGGGACCATGAGGAGTCTAAGGTCCTTCACATAGATGGATTCATCTTTTGGTAAGCATGGAATAAGAATTCCTCTCACAGAGGGATTACATGAATAGTTTGTTATATAAAAAATAATCTTTCTCATCACATTTGTATTCATAAGGTATTCCTTCTCGTTCAATACATTTGGATAGAAATCTATGACATTAACATTAAGAGGATTTATATTGTAATTTTTTATTTTGCACCTCTCAACATCCTTCTATAAGAATAACTATCTAGAAAAATAATGGCCATATAATAGCTTGAAACTATATATTCATAGTCTAAGGAATGATGGTAATAACCTTTTGTTAGGAGAATTTAATTCTAGAACTACAACAAACCAAGTGATTCATCTATGAAATGATTCTAACTCTCATCCTCTTTGGTTAGATAAGGACCATGTTCTAGCTAGTAGATATAAAATAAAGTGTAAAGACCTAATCGAGAATTTATTTGGCACTAAGTTAGTCAATATTGGTAGTTCTCAAGACCTAATAATTTGCAATGGTGTAATCAAGTGGCCAAACTCCAACCACATGACTTATATCACAGGCGCAATAGAATTTTTGTGGATTATGTCATATCTAATACACTTATTTCTAACCAAATAGTACATTTTGACTTCTTAAATAGTCATGAGCCTGACTTTGATCACATATCATTAACCTTAACTCTAAATTTTTCTATTCAAAAAAATCTCCATGCAAGGTAATTGTGAGAATCAAAGGCACCTAAGTTTTTATAAAATTAAAATTGATCTCTACAAGAAGGATTTAAATAGGGATTTACACCTCATAACCTATAAGTATAATATCAAAAGCCTATATCATATTTTTACTACAACTGTCTATGCTTCCATTTTAACAAGTTCTCTATTGAACTCTCATGTAAAAGAAAAATGAAACAACCAACCCTTGGTATGATAATGATTTTAAAATTACTAGAAAAGAAATGCATGATGCCCTTAACAAAACTTTAAAGATTAATATAATAAATACATACAAACATTTTATTAAAAGGAAGAAAATGTACTATATAAGCAAAAATCAACAGCAGTGTTGCACCTATCTAATCAAATCCTAGGGAGTTTTGGAGGAATGTTCCAATTTGTAAGACTAAAGAAAACAATTTGATTCTCTTGAAGCATTGAAATTCCCGCCTTGAAAATTTGTATGAATCTCCTAACACCAAGGACATTGTTTTTTGAAAGCCTCTATAGAAGAGGCAATATTTTCTTTGGAAGACATTGAGTTTAGGGTTAAGTGATTTGTAATTGGGAAAACTAAAGACATTGAATACTATCAACCTGATTTTCTTTTAAATAGGAGGGCCTATATTCATCCTTCATATATATGCGCTCTTCAATTTGTTATAAAATCAAGATTTCCCTAATCCCTAGGCAGACAACCTCATTGTACCTATGTTTAAAATTGGAGATAAAAACATTCCCTCTAATTATAGGACCATTATGGTTAGCCACATTTTAGCTAAGCTATATGAAGTTATTTTGGAAAAGAATATTAGCCTATGGTTAGAAAGCCATGATAGAATAGCTAAAAGCAAAGCCAATTTTAGAATATGTCATTCAATTGTGGACCACCTTATCGTTCTTAGGATCATTGTGAAGAACTATTACAATAGTAAAATTGATCTCTTCCGTTGATTCAATGACATTAGAAAAACAATTGATATTGTTCCCTGGACAAACTTGTGGAAGAGGCTAGAAGAGATAATGGTTCCTCTCAAGTTGAGGAATGATGTGACAGGATTATATGAGAATGTTACTGCCATGTTTAGAACAATTAACAGTTGGTTCGAAGAAATTAACTACAATATCAAAGTTAAGTAATGTTGTCCCTTGCCCTCTACACTTTTTAACATATACATTGATAAGATAAAAGAGTGTTTGGAAGGTAGATATTGCGTTGGCCCCATGCTTACTCGTATAGTCATAAATCTTTTCCTTTATGCTAACTATATTGTTTCTTTTACTAGGAGTCATTATGATCTCGTGAAGCAACTAAGAATCCTAGAAGAGTTCTCTTCCAAGATAGGTATGGCTATTAATACTAAAAAAAACAAAAGTCATGGTAATTAAATCTAAAATATTTGCATATGATATATTAATATATGACAACAACAACTTGGAGGAAGTTCCTTCATGTAAATGTATTGGAATTGATATCCATCACAAACTTAACTGGAATTATAGCATTGAGAAAACAATAAATGAAAGTTGAAAAGCTTATTATGGGATTGAAAATAATTGTAAGTCAATCAATCTTTGGATTTAGGATAAAATAAACTTATCTTTGAAACTCTCATTACTCCTATTATTTTATATGGATATGATGCTTAGGGTTGAAGTATCTCCAAAGAGTCATGGAGGAAGATATAATAGATCCCAAAGTATTTTATAACCTAAAATCTCAATATTAAAGGAAATACTCCATATCCTCCTTATTGCTGCATGTCTTCCCCCCTTTGAAATCATGTCTATGACAAATTATATTATATATAAAAGGAAGTACAACAACATGGAAGACAAGGGGCTTCCTTAGTTCTTATAACTCTAACTAAAACCACCACTTCTGGCTTAGGCATGGGTGGCATAAGGATGCCGAGTCCTAGCTAAATCGTTGGGGGATGAATAAGGAGATCATTTTGCATAATAAGGATAATATTAAAATATTATTACATTGAAACGTAAGGAGAAATTGTGGGGTGGTAAAGAGTTAAAGGAAAAATGAAATGATGATACTATAAGGAGAAGATTAACCCAAGGATTGGAAGTAAAAAATAACTCTTTGTATTGACTAGTTTAAATAATAAAATAAATATTGCTAAAATAAGAATAAATTCGCATGAGTTTCATAGTGACATTGAGTGTTGGTCAATTTCCAAAAAACAATGAAATGAAAGGGTTTGTCACTTTTGTGACACACTAAAAGAGTTGAAGACCAAAAGCACTTTCTCATAGATTGTATATGTTATACTGATATTATATATAAATTTCAAAATATTTGTCAAACTACCAACCTTCTTAACCTTTTAAGTCAACAAAACTATAAATCACAAAATATTTGTCACTACCAACCCTCTTGACCTTTTAAGTCAACAAAACTATGAGGATCTTACTTCTGTTAATGTTTTTTGAGCATAGAAAAAATAATATTCCAAAGAATGAGTGATCTCTTACCTTCTTAAAATCTAATACACTAATTTGGTATTAGTGGAAATTAATCGTCATAAATAAGATTAATTTTTTTTAGTTAATAAAAAATTGTGTATTACATGCACACACACAATTTAATCACTGAAATATATTATATTATTATATATATATTATATTATATATTATATATATATAGTATATATATTATATAATATATATATATATATAATCTATATCTATATCTATATCTATATCTATTTATATATATATATATATATATATATATATATATTATTATGATATTACATTTAAAATAATAAAAATTTACTTACATTAACAGGCGCAAAAAGGAAATATTTCAATGTTGTTTCACCATAATTTCCACCATTAATTTTACATAAACTTTTATAAATTAGAAAGAAAATAATTGAAAGGAAAAAAAATATAATTGTATGTGTAACTACTTTATATCTGTTTTTAGTAAGAGGGAGATGATTCTTTAATTATTTAAAAATAATTTAATATTAATTTTAAATAAAATATTTAAATATCTATATTAAATTAATATATTTCAAAATCAACTTTACATATATTTATATATTGAGAGGAAAAATAAAAGAAAGAATATTTTAACGTAAACCATAAATAAAATATCTCAATGTCCACTTTAAATAAAATAATTTTATATTAATTTGAGAGAGAAATAAAAAGAATTAGAAAGCCATTTCAATTAATTTCTAAGAAAATGCGAGAGATGTGTCATCATGTAATCCACATCTTTTTTATAATATAATATGAAAGCTGTGTCATTTATTTAATTCTTAATGTGATGACATCATGTAATCCACATCTTTTTGATAATATAATAGCAGATTGTCTAAGAGGAAAAAAAAAGACGGCATTTAAAAAATATTAATAACAAACACACACACACACACACACACACACACACACACATATATATATATATAGACACACACGAAGTTTGAGATTTCTTATTTTAGTAAGTGCTCTTAATTGGGGTATGAGGGAGGTATAATTCTTCAAATATTTAACATGGAGTTGACATGTAAAACTTAAAAAAATAATTCTAATGTGAACAATGTGGATTATAAATAAAAATATTTCAATGTTTATGCTAAGTAAAATATTTAAATGTGGACTCGCTCTTTATATATAAATTAGGCATCCAAAGGAATAAGGTGCAACATTTTTTCAAAATTTTGCATAGCTTCCAGAATAATTAAATCCAGAAAACATTTCTTTTAAATTTTCACTTTAAAATATTTCCGACTCAAAGATTTAATTTTTTCTTAACTATTTATATATTATATATTATATATATTATATATATATATATATTTATATATATATTATTATATATATATATATATCTATATATATTATTATATTTATAATAATAATCCATATTAAACTCATATTTATCAAGTGTTGAATGAGATTTGTCCATTCTTAAAAAAGTTTATACATCAATAAATTTGATAGCTTTGGATGTTTGATAAATTTAAAGTTAAATTTTAGAAATACATAAATTTTGAAGTTCCCATCAATCAACTCAAAATGTACTTTCTAAATTTTAACCAAATATTTAACAAATTTAAACTCAAATGTAATTTCTAAATTTGAACCAAATAGTTAACAAATTAATATTTAAATTTTAGGAGAACAAATTATATTTATCCCATCATAAACTTGAACTACAAACTGTAACAAAATCTTAAAATCTTTAACAAATTTGGTTAAAAACCATGACTGCTTGTTGATACAGATCCATAATTACCTGTAGTTATGTTTGGGCGAGCTCGTATGATGGTGGTGTGATTCTTTAAATACGTTGTACAAAGTTGACATGTAGCAATTTAAAAAAAATATTAATAATATACATTTTAATATAGATTGTTAAGTAAAAAAAAAAAAAAAAAAAAAATTTTTCCTAAGAAAATCAAAATATTTATTCATAAATTTAATAAAAATATATTTGGCGAAAATGTTTGCCAACTTTCAAATGGAATAATGCCCAAAACAAAAAGTAGCCAATTTTTGGCTCTAATACATGAAAATCAGGAAAAAAAAATATAAAAAAAAAAATTGACAAAAAAACCCAACCACATTATTAGGCCAGAAAGATTTCAAAATGGTCTTTGATTTGTAGCCAAATTACAGCCAAAGGAGTAGCAAGAAAAATATCATTGTCCACCATCTTGACTGTATTGTCTACCAAGTTCTGTCTTGTGGATATTCCAGTTCAATAGTAAAAAAATAAAAATAAAAAAGTAATATATTATATGTAGGTATATTTCCGGGAGAAAGGATTTGATATATATTGTCTTATATATAGAGTTCCAATAAACATAAAATATAAATAGATCATCAATTTTTTGTTGTGATGAAAAAATTAGTCATTCTCAAGCAGCATATAGTTGGAGAAACTGAGCATATCCATGTTAATTAAAATATTGGAAAAAAAATTATAACATTTTATTTGTGTGTGACTCAAGATGAAAATGTATAATTATTTTCATACTTAACTTAAAATTGACACATATGAGGTTAACATGAATTTCTGTATATATATATATATAAAACCATCATACATTCACAGGGTTCCTCATAAATTCATGTTAACTCCAAATTTATTGGATGCAGTTTTTCACCTAAAAAAACTCTATAAAAAAAATCTAGAAATGAAAAAAATCTATGATCTTTTATCAAACTTCCAAAAAAATCAAATAATTTTCTTAAACTACAAATCATTTTTTTAAATATTACACTTCAAAAAATTTAATCCCTCTACTTCAGAATCCAAAGTTAAAACAAAATTAAGCTACTTTGAATTAAAACAAATTTACACTAATTTGAAAATTTGAATTAAAACAAATTTTATATATCCCGTCATAGACTTGAACCATAAACTGAAGCAATATCTTTAGCAAATTTAAATAAGAATTAGGAAACCATATTAGTTTGTTGATAGAGAGCCATAATTACCTGCACTTCTGTTTTAGCTAGGGGAGAGATTCCTATTCTTGTGCAGGACCAGTAGTTGATATAATACTGGTCCCACCAAACCACCAGT